>PVLD010015685.1:0-39117 GCA_004027595.1 Dinomys branickii | reverse complement strand
AGACATGTTTCATTGCAATGACTTGGAGATATGCTGGTGGCTAGAATCCTGGATCACTGCTGCTCATCTTTCAGTGCACAGAACAGGCCATGGAACAAAGTGTTATCCAACAACAAATGTCAGTGGGACTGAGGCTGTGGAGCTCTAATCTCTGGAATCTGTATCCCTTGGGGCTCCTGAGAGTCAGAGCCCCACTTCTCACTGTCACTAGACCTTTCTGCTTGATCTTCATGAATACTTCAAACTAAAAATGGATCCTCTTCCCTTGAACACCTTGCTTCTCCCATATTCATTAATAAGTGGCCCAACCACCCGCCTGCCCACTTAGGATAGAATTCAGAATTTCCATCCTTGATTTATTCTTTATCATGGAAATACTATAATATATTTCTGCTCATTTATCCCTTTAAAATCTCTCTAATGCATCCACTGATTTCCTCCATAGCTTCTAGCTCTTCTCCAGTGTTCTCCACATTCATGTCCCTGGCCTGGCAATAATAGGCCACCCAGAAACAGTCTACACTGTCCATGTGCTGAATACAGCACAGTTGGAACATGTCCAGATTCTACTGGCCTCAGAACCTTCAGATATTGTATCTTCTTGTCTGCAACAGTTTGATCCTGCCTGTGGTCTCTTCTCTGGCACATGTCATTCATCTGATGGGCTCTTGTGGGTCTCAGGGTAGTGTCATGTCCCCAGGGAAGCTTTCCATAAGACTTAGAGCCTGGGAACCTATTCATTTCTCTCCCAGGACATGTCATTCTTCTTGACATAGTTCTGCAACAGACACTCTGGATACTTTGTCCACTGGCCTGAAGTTTCCATGTTATCATTGCATTACTGATTACACATTCCTCAGACATTGTGGGCACTTGATGGACTTCTAGTAGGTAATGAGTAAATGAATGGTCCATTGTTCATTGAGTTAGGAACAAATTTAGGTAGTCCTAGGTGCTTTTAGGTAAATGTTAATAAAAACTTGGCCATCTTAAAATGGTTCACATATATTAATAAATTTTTTTACAAAAAGAGTTTGTTAAAAGCTACTTAAGATAAAAGAAATGACATATCACATTTACTTTATGAATTTTATTATTGACAGATACATGGATGCAATTTTTTTGTGAAAAATGGGTTTCACGCATGATATTGGATAAGTACAACTGATATTCTTTTGCAAAATGTTAGTGATGACTTTTTCCAAAATTGGTAGAGCACATGCATGTTTTCTGAACTGACAAAACAATGAGTATTAAAACAGATCAGTGGACTACACACTTTTAATCTGATCTTTTAGCTCACATAAGGCACACAAACTGTTTACCCAAACCTGAATTTGATCCTCATTTTTTAAACTTCAGCATTGCTTATACTTATCTCTCTGAGCAGGATCACTCTAAAGCCACTCCAGTGAGCTTTCTTTGCAACTGTGCTTAAGGGTGATATTTGCACACAGGAGCTAAGTCTAGGTAACTTCTGCAGGTGAAAAATAAAATCCAAGGAAAGATAAAAATGAAGTGTCGGATGTGAATCCCCAGCAATACAGTCAGAGTATTTGAATCTTAGATATTGTAACATCCTAACCACACAGAAGGTTGAGATTCCTGTAAGGCTCCAGCCTCCTGCCCTATTGGGGTCACACTGTGTGTAACAAGTCTACTGTCAGGATGTGGATAGGGGCAATTCAGGAAATAATATTCCACAAAGTTTGGATACCTTTACAGAGCCCAGCTCAGTCTTCTCATTTTAGAGACTTTAAAATCTTACACAGTGAAAATCCCTTCATCATGGTATATTATTTAGGTGAATTGTACTTTTTTTCCAGGATACAATTTTGCTAGGCTACAGTCTCTAGTTGAGCAAATACTAATCTGGCTGTTGCAGTGGTTGTATTTTGAAGATGTGATTAAATTCTATAATCAAATAGACTTTAAATAAGGATAATCCAGGTGCGTCTGCTTCAGTTGAGAGGCCTTCAGAGCAGACCTGAGAACTCCCTAAAAAAGAAAAAGGAGAAATTCAAACTCCAGACAGTACTTTTTTCCCATTCCTTAGAGCTGCAGCTCATCCTTGGTGATTGACTGCCCTGGAAATTTCAGACTTGACCCTGGCTCTCATGTTGTCTTGAAGGGAGGTAGGAAAGAGATGCCTTGAGAGTTCATTATGCCTCTTCACCCTTTAACAGTGAAGATGACATGAGCCTTATAGACCCCCCTTGGATCCAGACTTCATGACACTTCTTACTAACAAGAGTACTGGCCATTTAGCTGGTTCCTACTCATTTTCAGGTTCTTGTTGAAATGTCACTTCTTCCAAGAAATCTTCCCTGACACCCTCTCTCTGATTTAGGACCTCCTGCTGTTTGTTCCCCGTCTTATGGATTTTTTTCTGCTTCACATTAATGATTATAACCCCCCTAAAATTATTCCATGCAGACCAGATGGTAAGGAATTTATGATGCCAGACCATATCTGCTTTCTTCATAGTCCTCTCTTCCATGTTCTTGTCACATGGTGGGTTTATTCTGCTTAATTACATGGAGAAAAGGGTTGAAAACAATGAAATGTGTGATTGATTTATCATCAGGATCAGAGCATGGAATGTTTTATGAGAACTTTAGAGTGGAGAGAAGAGTTGGTGTGGGAGAAACAAAATGACTTTTATAGCATACTTATCTGTACCAGGGAACTTGTAAGATTTTTTTTTTTTATGTACTAAGGGAAAGACCGAGGACCTTTCCACTAAGCTGCATCCTCAGTTCATTTATTATTTTTTGTTTTGAGACAGCATCTCACTAATGAGGTCTTCAAGTTGCTCAGGCTTGCCTGGAACTCGTAGTCTTTCTACCTCAGCCTCACAGAGCTCTGGGATTGCAAGTGTGCACCACCACACTTGGCTCATAAAATTCTTTATGAGTTCTCTATTTATTTTTGAAAGCCATTTATTCAGAGTATATAATTCAACTCTCTCATGAGAGATAAGAGAAAGATTCCGGACAGTACCAGGAAATGCCCTGCTCTGTTCAAGCATGTGTGTGTGCATTTCCATGCCTTGCTATATCATACCCGGCTCTTCTCTGCTTCTTCATCTGGTATTCCCCTCACAATGCCATGCTCATCCCTGAAATCCAATCCAAGCACTTCCTCCACCTTCAATCTTCCAGGGGCAGCCTTCTTGCTCCATCACCAAGCCTTTTAATCAGAATCAAGAATTGGCCTCTTTGGAACTCTTTTGAACCTGTATCCCTAGCAGACGCATGGAGATTGTTGTTCTACATGGTGGTTGGTGGTTTTGTACTCAAGCTTACTAAATTTGAATCGACCATCACTTCATAAGAGCCTCATCACCAACTGGGTGTGGTGGCACATACTTGTAATACCAGCACTCTGGGAGGCTAAGACAGGAGGATCTTAAATTGGAGCCCAGCCTAAGAAATCCAGCAAGACTGTCTCAAATTAAACCTTACAAAAAAGAGTTGAATGTGTAGCTCAGTGCAAAGATCCTGGGTCCAATCCCTAGAGCTAAAAGAAAAAACAAAGAGTCCTATCACCTTGGGAAAGTTACTTAACCTCTCTGGTTTCATTTGTTCAGTTACTATGTAGGTCCAATTTCAACCGGAGTAGCAGAGCCAGTAGGCAATATACATTAAGAGGCATACTGAAAGGAATTGGTGTATGCAATTTTGTGGTCTGTCTTTTGGCTGGCAGGGCTTAGCTATTGAGAAGGATCCATATGTGGAATCTCCTACAAACACTCCTGAGCTGAATTTACTCCACTGCCCTTTGCCTTTTCTCTGCCTGAGTTGGAAGATGAACTCACTGGCATTTATTTCAACCAGACTGTGCTTCTCTGCCGTTGGCTGGCTTCCAGTGATAATGGGATGTCCTGTGGTGTGACAACAATAATTTAGCTTCCATAGTAAAATAGAAGGTCATAATTAGAGTAGGAGGAGAAAGTGCAATGGTTTTCTTATTGTACTACAGAAACATTTCGGGCCACATCGATCAATTTCAATCTTGATTTTTCTTTTCTTTACAAATCATCTGGGCTATTAATACCAAAAAAAACCTTTTTGTAAGTAACACATGATTTCTAAGTTCTGTGAGTGAGGGTTGTAGTAGAGATTTATGTGAAACCTCTTTGTGTGGAATCTGGGGACAAGATCATAACTAAACAGTTTCAGTTGTATTAAACATGCCAGCCATTCAAAGAAAAGAGCACAAAAGGTCACAGTCAGATACCTGAGGTTTATCTAAATATGGGATTTAGGCCTCAGGAAGGGCTATCGCAAATGCTTTAGTGAAAGGACACCTGAGACTTCACCTACTTGATAAACTTTTCTGAGGAGGGAGCCCTTCACATGTCTCCCCACACACAGTAGGTGGCACTACCAAAGGGGTATTGCCAAGAGAACCTTAGGTCACCTCTTACGTGCAGAGTTGAAATTCAATATGGTGCTACACTCTTTGGAAGTTAGTGGCAGGCAGTTGCATCAAACTGAGTGGCCATGTTGAAGCAATGACCTTCAATATTTGTGTGAATGAATCATTTCTTTCTAGTGGACTGAAACCCACTCATTCCTGGAGCAGTGCTGCTCTGGGGATAGTAAGTCAACAGGAAATTCCAGGATTCTGGAGAGGGTGTGAGGGAGGCTGAAACAGGGCCTGAGCAGAGTTATGCAGAACTACAGTAGCTTCAAAAGAAGGCCCAATAGTGAGGGCCCAGGAGGACAATAGAGCCAAAAAGAAAGAGAGTGAAAACTCATTTCTCTGCAGAGAAGGGTCCACAGCCTACAGAGCTGCATCTGTGTGCACCCTGTTTGTGTGGGCTTGGTGTCAGGGAACAGAATACATATTGCAGAGGCGTCTGAGACCCACTCTGGAGCAGAAGCGGAAGCTTTGCATCAAGGCACCAGGGGAAAAAGGTTTTCTCTGCTCGACCAGAGCTCATGCTGGTTCCCTGGTCTCCTGGAGCCTGAAGAACTGTGGAATAAAATATCCAGCAAATGATGAAAAAGATTTTCCCCAAGTCGAGGAGACACGCTTGGTCTGATCATGTCTGGTCCTTCAGGGGATACCTGAGAAATGAAAGGGAAAGAGCTCGCTTAGAAGAGAGAGAGACAAAGTCATAGAGCCGGAGTCAGAGGGAGAAGAGGAAGAGAGGAGAGGCAGGTCCTCCATTTGGTTAAGTCAGAATCACTACAGCTGGCTTTTCTGAAGTTTTAAATCTCCATAGCTCTTCTATTCTTGCATCAATCATATATTTTCTTACTGAGAAGGACCGAGAGACTCCTTCAACAAGTGGGACAATGTAGGGTAACTAAACTAGAAAATAAATACAGAAATACCTTCTCTCTGGCTTCACTTTCCAGAATTTCAGCTACCTGGGACAAATACAGTCTGAAAATATTCAGTGGGAAATTCCAGAAGAAAATAGTTTCTATATTTTAAATATCTTTTGTGCTAGCATTTTTGATATTATTCTATTTTTATCATTAGTTATTGCTGTTAATCTCTTACTATGACTAATACCTTACTATAGTTTTAGCACAGGTATGCAGAGGAAGAATTGTGCATATAGAGTTTGGTATTCCTTGCAGTTTTGGCTTCCACTGGGGGAACTGGACACATCCCAGGTAGATGAAGGGCAAGTACTGAAAATGCAATAGATTCAGAGTTAGTCCCCACTGAGAAACAATTGTGCCTACACTTGAAGATTAGACCTTCTAGAGAAATACACCATCCTTAAGGTTTCAACCACCTGGACCTCCACCTGTCCGTTTTTGCAAGCACCAAGTATTACTGCTCCATACTTGTCCATTTTGGCACTTAGGTACTAGCTGATCAGTATATATGAACTAATTTTTGCCCACCACAGGGCTTCTGCTTGTATCATCTCTCTGTTTAGCCCTTGCTATTCCCTGATTATCTTCTAAAGTCTACTGTTCCAACTCCCCAAGTTCAGATTTGGAAGGTTAGCACCATCAAAAACAAAGCCTACCCACTCAGCTGTGGCCAGCAGGGCAGCAAGGTCACACCCATCATGTAATGAACTCTTTGCAGTAGCTTGCTTGGTCAGTGAGGGACTGGCAGAGTGTCACATCCTTTGCATTAGAAAGACAGTATGATCTATGGGAATATAGATATTATAGAAAATAAATCGGTAGGTGTCACATGGGCACCAAATAATAAATTAAGAGAGGTCATGATATTCTCCTTAGGAAGAGAACTGCATTTTCCTAAAATGCACACAAATATGTCACACACACACACACACACACACACACACACACAATGATAGAAAGTCATACTCCAAGGATCCTGGTAGGCACACCACAGATAAAAGAAATGTTCTGGCTTCTCCAAAGGTGGAAGAAAAGAGGTAGGAGAAGAGAATAACAGTATGACCCAAATCACAGAACGTTTCATCTGAGAACATTGTGAAGCTGGTGGCTTGAGTCCATTCCTGAACTGGTGAGCAGAAGCAAAGTTGTCCAAGCAAATGCAGAAATCTAGGGCAAAGAGAAAGTATTTGTAGAAAACAATGTTGTATCAATAATTTTGGAAAGAAAAAAGATTTAAAAGGAAGAATATTTTACTCACCATACACTGACCATTTGGTATGTAGTCTATCCTCTGAAAAATACCTTCTATTGCTTGCCATAGGTACTTTTCTGAGTCCCATAAGATTTGCATCTTCATTTTACAGAAGAAACAGAGGCTCCAGGTTGTTATAACTTCCATAAGGTCACACAGGTACGTGTGCTGCACTAAAGTTCTTTCATATATTGACTTACTCTGGTCATTTTTTATGCTAATGATATAAAATTTACTATGAGTGAATGACATATCAGGAACAAGTCAATGAATTATGATTAATGTGTAAATCTTGCATCTCCTATAACACCCAATGTATATGAGATATGGTCAAAAATATAATGAATACTTAAATTAAAAAAATATTATTACAATAAAAGAACAATGCCTTTAACCTCCCCAAGACTCTTCCCACTCAGCCACTTTCTGAGGCAATTTTAAAAGTCCTGTTTCATTAGTGTCTTTAATTGGTTGTCTGGGCTGCCTTGATGTCCTGAAGTGATTCAAAATGTTTCCCTCTTGTGGTTATTTTGACTTGGAGGAAGAGCCAGAAGACACATAGGACCATATCCAGTGAATAAGGAGGACAAGGTCACCTGTAATGTTCTCACAAGACTGCCTTTCAGTAGACGGCACTTGGAGCAGCAGTCATCGGATTTCCGATCGTTACATTTTATAGACAGTGATGAAGGAGGACTTCCAGAACTGCTTCAGAAAGTGGCAAGAATGCTGAGGTAATTGGGTTTCAGCAGCGGGCGAGGGGTTCCTAGGTGCATTAGCGGCAATGTGTCTTTTATTGTTGTAAAGAATTTACCATACATTGGATCCCACCTCCTAAGAATATTCCTATCACCTCGGAAAGCTCCCTCATGCCCTTCTCAGGTGTTCCCCCCCTGCAAAGGCAACCATAGTTCTGAAGATCCTTCTGTATTTGTTGGCCTATGTTTGTCTTGATAGGAATGAAATCATACACTGTGTCATTATGCGCCTGCCTTCTTTCTGTCGACCGTGTGGGAAAGATCATTACACCATGCATCAGTAGCCCACTCCTCTTTGTTGTCCAGTAATCTGTTTACAAGAGAACACACCACAAATGTTTCATCTGTTTTTCTGTTGAGGAACATTTGGGTTGTTTCCAGCTAGGGACTACTTAACAAAGATTATATAACTAATCCTGTAAAATTCCATAGTGGACATATATTTTCATCTGTGTTGGGTAAATATAGGAGTGGAATTGCTGTCCCCGAGTGCGGTTTATAATAATAGCCAGACAACCTCCCAGTGTGATTGTACCATTTTATACTCCCCAAAATAATGAATGAAAACTGCCCCTTGCTCCCAATTTTCACTGCATTTTGTATCATCCCATCTTTTTAAGTCTTGCCTTTGCTGTGGATATAAATTGGGTTTTTATTATGGTTTTAACTTAGATTGATGACGACTACTGGCCTGGTCGAAATTTTTATGTCTTCATTTGCTATTCCCACATCTTCATTTGTGAAGTATCCAATTCTTTCTCTCACTCATTACTGAAGTATTTGCCTACTGTTTTTATTTTCTATGAGTTATTCCTACATTTGGGATTTAAGACTGCTGTCAGATATGCAAGTTGTGAATATCTCTCTTAGTATGTGACTTGCTGTTCATTTTCTTAATTTTGTGTTTTGTTAGGCAGAATCTTCTTTTTGTTTTCCATCAAGTTCACTTCATCAAATTTTAAAATGTTTACTACATTGTGTATATTCATATAGATATCTTTGTCTTCCCCAGAGTTATTGATTTATTCTCCTGTTTTCTTCCACACTTGATCTTAGCCAAAAGGCCGAGAAGCGATCTCCTGTTTTCTTCCAGAATCTTTATAATTTTAGATTTTACTTTTAGATCTATGGTCAATCTTGAATGAATTTTGGGGAAGATACATGTCAAGATTTATTTTTACCTATGTTATTCAGTTTTCTCAATACCACTATTTATGGGAATATTAAGAGGGCCAAGTGTGGTGGTGCATGCCTGTAATTCTAGCACTTGAGAGGCTGAGGCAGAAGAACTGCTGCAAGTTTGAGGCCAGCCTTGGCTATGTAGCAAGTTCAAGGCCAGCCTGAACTACATAATGAGACCTTGTCTTAAAAAGAAAAGAAAAATAAAAAAGCATGCAACAAGAATTTTATATATAGTCAAGACACCATTTAAGCACCAATATTATAGATGAATAGTTTTAAATACACAAATAACTAAAGGCTTAAATAATAATATGACCTTTATAATGAAACTACTAGAGTATGAGCTTCATATAGCCAATAGATACTGGGGATACTTTAGCAAAAAGATTAATAGTAAGTATTTAATATTCATAATGACAGATTTAAAACTAAAATAAAAGTGATGAAAATCAAAGAGAAAGTATCATGTTCAATGTCCCATCTTCTGTGTTGTATGCTATTTAATGTCATACGAGCAGAAGTAAAGGGTCTATAACCAATTTAAATGTGTACAGCATGGATCATAGAACACGATTCAACTATGTGGCATTTGTATGTTGTTCACTGAAAAAACTGCTTTCAGAAAGGCTGAAAAAAGGGATGAGCTGCTGTCAGTGCCACATGGAAGAAAGACAGAAGAAGTAGCTCACAGCTAGGGAGAGGAGGCTGCTGTCTCAGCACCACTGCCTGGAGAAGGAAGAAAGGGGGACACAGAACAAGGGGGACAGCTTTTGCTCAGGGTAAGTCAGAGAGAGTATACTGTACCCTGTTTTATGCAGTGAACACACGTACATAACTGGGACTGACTGCATGATGAACAGGTGCTTTCCTCAAGTATCACATGAATTAGGTTGCACACAACCCATTATAGTTTAGATCTAAATGTTTTTTAAGTATTCAAAGGTGGAGCTTTTAGAAGGAGATTGGACTGTGGGATAATATACTGCTCAGTAGATTCGTTCATTGGTGAGCATGTGGTGGAATGTGCTGTTGGGGATGGAGCTTAGTTGGAGATACATCACTGAGGGGGCGGGGTTGACCTGGCTGCCTTCCGCCATGTTGTTTTTGCCTTCGAGTAAGCCAACCACAGAATGCAATTGGAAACTGTGAGCCAAATAAATTTCTCTTCCTTTTAGTTGAAGGTGTTGTGTATTTTCCCAGCAATGGGTAACTCACTAATATACAACCTAAAATTGGAAATGGGTACCAGGACACATGCAGAGAGAACCCAGTGATAAGACCCATGACTAGACTTTGAGGAAAGGGAAACAGACAGAGAGACAGAGAGAGAGAGACCGAGACAGAGACAGAGACAGAGACAGAGACAGAGACAGAGACAGAGACAGAGAAAAGAAAGAGAGCAGAGGAGAGGAGAGGAGAGGAGAAAACAGAGGAGAGAGACCTGTTTTCTTCTTGTTTCTTTTTATGACAATGGTGGTAGCAATAGAGGCCCAAATACCCTACATCTCTGAGGGGAAGGACTTTCTATTGTGATTTGAGGAGCTGGGGCTCCAAGAGAGTTATTTCTGGTATGGCTTTGGGGATGGATGCAGTCATAAGAAGTGCATGTCAGATTGATGAAATTAAAGTCCCAGAGTTTTGGCCTGATAACTACAAGTGGGAGCCTCAGGGCAACAAGTCCCAGGGAGGAAAGTGAGAGGGGAAGACTTGAGGAACGTGACACTGTAAAGTTGCTGATGAGCTACTGGGCTTAGCACTAAATTGTACTGTATGGATCAGATGACACACCGTTTAGCAAATGCTTTGACCATTGCTCTAAAGAATAGAGCAGTACACAAGCTCCACTACCAATTTGTGACACAGAGAGGACAAATTCAAATTTAAATTAAAAAAAAAACAACAACAACAGCAGTTGAAACCACAGTACATGGAAGGTGGTAATAACCTGCAGCATAAAGCAAATAAGGTTGCTTGCCTGTGAAAACAAAAACTGACATTCTCCACAAGGCCAAATGAGGCCTAGAGTAATATGGTGTAGTAGGTGTAGTACCCAAAATGTTTAGGACACAATTCAAAATTATTCATCAGAAAAATAATGAGAACAGAGTCACTGGTGATAAAGGACAATCAGCAGATTCCAGCACTGAGACGGCACAGATGTTGGGATTACCAGACGAAAGCTTTCAAAAATTGTTATAACACTGTTCAACGAAGTATCAAGTAAATGCAAAGACAAAAGAGCCAAGTAAAGAAATAAAAACTGTCAAAGAAAACTAAAGAAACTGTGAGGACTGAAAAATATGGTGATTAAAATTTGAAACTCAGAGAATGGTTTCAAAGCAGAACAGAGCAATATGAAGAACTCATGATTTCAGAGCAGGACTGTGTGGAAAAAGATTAAAAGGTCTAACTTTAGGCCATTGGGCTTTGAGAAGGACAGGAGTAAGAGCCTGGGGCAGATACATATTTAAATGAATAATGACATAAAACTTCTCAATCTTGTCATAGTTACTCCACTGCACTAAGGAGTGATGAGTAGTTGCACTGTGTTCTTCAACAAGTGACCACATTGTGGACTGGCTGGTTCTTCTCTCATTTGTTTGTGACCCAGTTCCAACAGTATAGATGAGAACCCTGTGATGTCCATTAACAAATTTAGCAATGTCTCATGAATCCAATGTGACAGTGTGCTTTCACTTACTAAGAGAGGAAGTATATATGAAATCCCAGCTCTTTGAAATTTGGTGGGGGCATGCTTTAAATTCCTGACAATAAAAATTTTGCAGATATCCAGTGTTTTCTCTTTTGGACTAGTAGAAGGCATCATTAATAAATTATAGCTCTTTCCAGGGCTCACTAAAGGAAACCACTACTAATCCAAGGACATTATAATAGAAGAATTGAAAAATCTGGTGATGTTGGAGGAATGAAACCTGAGGAGAAGAAGTCATGGTATGGACCAAGGATAAAATGTAAAAGTATCATTAGACAGCTATCAGAATTTTTAACATTTAGAAAACTTACTATGTATGATACCCATGTTGGCAAAGATGTGCTACAACTGGTATACTTATTCATGACAGGTGAGAATTTAAACTGGTTCTTCCACTTTAGTAAACTGGCAATGAAACAAACATGTCTTAGTAATTCTACTCCCAGGTACAAAAGGATTTCATATGCCTAAAAACATGACAACTTTATTTGTAATAGCCAAATATAAAATTATGAAAGAATAAATAAATAAATGGTGATTTTTTATATAATGGAATATTACATAGCCCCCCAAAATATAATACAGTATTAAAGAACACTACAAGTATTAATAGAATACTTGTAGAATATTATAAATACTCAGATTGATTACTACTGAATTCTGTTTGCATGAAGTTCAGGCTTTCTGGGTAATGATAATTTTCCAAATATTGATCTGGGGCAGGTTATATCTTTTTTTTTTTAGGTTATATCAATATGTACATAGGTAAAAATGTACTAAGTTGTACACTTCAGATTAGTGTGCTTTGTATAAGTTGTTCCCAAGTGGAAAGCAGAGTGATAAAATAGCATGCAATAAAATAAAGTATAGGTTGTATTCAGGAGTTGGAAGGTCACTAAAAGAAGTTCAAAACAGTGAAATTGTTTTTCTTTTCCCCTTGACTCCTTTTGTAAGCTTTCTAGTCATGCCTATGGTGTCTGCATAGATGTGCTTTAAACTCTAGGTTCCTTTCTGGAAGAAGGGTTTCATTCTTTTCAATTCCTGGACCAGGAAGACAGAAGCCTCGTACAGGTATGTGACTCAGCGCCTTGACATGAAAAAGTAACCCAATCCAAACACAGAGGAAGAGCACTGCTTAGGCATGCAAGGCCAATGCTTTGATTTCCATTGAGTGTTCCTGGAATTCCTGGAGGAATCTTTCAAGATTGTCTCAGGGACCTGGTGGGGAAGATATAACCACAAGCAGCAGCTGGTAAGGATTTGGGGATTTGAGGTTCCAGTAATCTCTTTTTTTAATCAAAAACACAATATTCTCAAGGTTTTTGTTGTGGTTTTCCTTCCCCCAAGGAACAGTAACATACACAAGATAACCCAACTCAAAAGGAAGATTTTTAAAGGAACAGAAAGGAATCTCATAGAATCCAAACAGAAAGTGTCACAGGACACCACAAAACATGACGCGGGAGTAGTAAAGTTAATTAGAAAGAAGAGACAGCTCCTCTCCTGCTCTCTCTGCAAGTAGCTTCCCTTCCTATATCCTCTGGGCCAGCCTTGTCTGCACACAGATCTGTTGCTCGATATGACTGGGAAAATGTGCCTGGCAACTGCAGCCCCTATGTGTACCCCTCCATCTGTAAATAGTTCACCTGCTGTCACCGTAGGCATAATTAATTATGGCCCATAAAACCATGTTAAGCTCTCAAGATCTGGATGTTGGGCTGGTTCTCAGGGACTTGTGAATCAAAGTGCCAAATGGAACACAGAATATAATTTCATAAACCCACATATAAAGGCTCTAAAGCAAATATATGCTTCTCTACATTCCGAAAGCATACGTAGGCACTACAACCTGGACATACACATTTCTGTGGCAGGTTTATTCATAAATACCCCCGAAAGGAATCAAGATGGCTTTCAAGAGATGAATGGGAAACAAACTGACTCATACTGTTACAAATCGTACTCCCCTTCAAACTTCTAAAAGCATTATTTCCACATTCTGATTCGTGTCAAACCAGGAACTCAGAGAAGTGGGACTAGGCACTGGTACTTTTTAACATGGTAGGTGATTATAATCGACACTCCTCCTCTGAAATGTTTATTAAATAGTATGCTAATAAAACTGAACAGAAGAATCACAAAAAAGCAAGCAAACAAACCAAAATTAGACATAGTTTGAGCCACAGGAGAGGGATAAAAAGAGGTGACACCATGACAAATACCTCCACAGATTTAAGAAATATGAAGGATGCAATGAGAAAAGACCAACATACACCCACTTAGTATTCCAGAAAGAGAGGATGGTGGGGAAGACATAGGCAAAGAGAAAATGGTGAACTCTTTTCCAGAGATGAGAAAATATTTGAAAATCTCATTGGATGCTGAGTACAGAAATAAAAAGAATCCAGGCCTCGACGTGATCCTAAGGAAACGAAGAGAAACGGCTGGTAGTAGGCATGGTGGAAGGCAAAGAGATTTGAAACAGTGATGAGTGTGGTACTAGAAAAAGTTTCAAGTGAGCTTGTAGTAGCAGAACTTATGTCCTGTACAACTGTGCTCACAGCAAGCAAGGCTGCTTAGTGAATCTGACTACCTGCCCAGTGCTGTCCTAGAAACTGGAAGTCAGAAAAATAAATACAACACAGTGCAAGAACTCTGGGAAACAGGAGGCAGGCATGTATACAACCGTAGTCCACTGCATGAATAGCACCAATACTTCAACCGTCCCTGTGTCTAGTCAGTTTTGTGACTACAGTTCTTTTGAGAGAGTTTATTTCCAATGCCTTAGAAAGGGATTTGACAGTGTGCCAGGTCTGAGCCTTCTGCCTTTCTGTAACAACATGCCCAGGCTAGCCTGCTAGAAGATCAGCAGCCCGGTGGGTACAGATCAGTCACCCCAGCCACCCTAGCCAATAGCCAGCCACGAGTATCAGTAAGCCAAGATCCTCACCCATGATCTTGTGAGCCAAGAGCCTCATAGCCAACCACACTATGTGCATGGTGAGCAAGTTATTTTACGTCCCGCAAAGGCCTCTGATATGCCAGCTTCCCCCAGCCAAAATGGCAGAGCACGCAGAAGCAATCAGAAGAAACATAACTCCAAATTTTCACCACCCCTCCTAAACTTGGTTTCCTTGGATTTGCAAAATTCCAGCCTGTCCTGCCTGGTTAGCTGCAAAAGCTGTGTGAAGTGGTGGTCCCTGAAACCTCCACACAGTATATACTGAGAAGCTTGTCTTAAACCGCAGCCCAAGGGAGCAACAGAAATCGGATGCCTCACAGAGATGATCTTTAAGTAAAGGTTGCGTAAGTAACCCTGGGGATACTTTCAAACAGTGGCTCAGGACAGAGGTGTTTGATGGGAAGTGTTGCCAGCCCAGGCTTCCCAGAGCTTCCCTGTTCTGAGATGCATAATGAAAACAGGATCTTCAGTGTTCATCGGGTGATCACACAGGCGCTAGAAAAATCCAAAGTATTTGAAAATATCCAGGTAAGTCCTTGACTTGTGGATGCATCCATCACACATAAGCCAAGCAAAAAGCACAAGTTTTTCCTCAAAGCTTGTATTCATCTCATTGTGTAGCATGCAAAACGTTCTTCATAATAAATCCTTTCCTCTTTCTGGGGACAGCAACCTGCCTCAGGGGCCTCAGGTGTGTGTGGGGAAAGCCAGCAGGAACGTTCCCTGAAAGAGACAGCCAGCAGCTCCGGGAGGCAGGCTGGGAAGTAGGTACTTCAGAGAGAGAGCTGCACCTAATTCTGGCCTCATAGTCATAGAGCAGCTAAGTCTCATGTAGGCAAATTTATGCACCTTAGACCGTGATGTTAAGTGAAATGATTCAGACACATGAGCTTAGCTATCGCATGGTTTCTCTTATAGGAGAAACCCAAAGTATTAGTAAAAGATAGATAACAGGAAACCTTTTACAAAGGGGAAGAGGACCAAGAGATGGAGGGAGGGGAGAAGAGGGGAGGGATGGGGAGGTAAAAAGAATAGAGATGTGATATGTACATGGACCAACTCCCCATAAGAAATATGACCATCTATTGCAAACACATACTAATAAAAGATATTCTCTGCCTTAAGAAAAAAGATAAGGGACATTGGTTCTCGTGGGGAAAGACCTCACAGGTGGGCCCTTCCAGAGGCCACACTTTCCCGGGCATTAGCGGGCTGGGGACCTTTGGGTTCAGAGCTTCCACAGTCCCTGTGGTCAGAGCAGAGGAAAGCACGCAGGGGCACAAGGTTTTCCCTAAGTCAAGCTCTTTTCCCAGAGCACTTTGGGGCCAGGAATTCATAGCAATGGGAAATTCCTCCTCCTCCTCCGAGTAAGCTGCGCTTGGCGGAAACTGCCCTGGAGCCCACCGTGGGTGTTCACCTCCTCCAGGTGCATGTGCTTGCTGCTCCAGCGCTTGTGTCTCTGTCCCCTCACAAGGCCTGGACACAGGCCTGCCAATCAATCTGTGCGTTCTGGGTTTTCTGGGGTGCACAGAATTTGTTGCAGATATTGTAAGGCACCTCCATATCTGATCGGAAGCCTGTCTCATACTGCAAACAATCAGTGCCAAGGCGTAGAGCAGACTTCTAAATTTCTGTCCCCAGAGCCCTCACCTCCCCTCTGGACACTTAAAGGTCCAATTTTTAAAAAAAACTCAGTGAATGTTAGAACCACAGGGCTTCAGGCTAACAGTTCCTGATATGTAATTTGTCTATTTTTACAAATATGCCCAAGATTTTAAGTAAAATATTCCATTTTGGTATCGTATTTACCATCTGTACATTTCACAAATCCTCAGCAAGGGCCATGCAGATTTGAACTTCTCCTAGAGGGAAGACAGAAGGTGGAAGGGGACAGACTACATCTGCTCTGGTGTAAATATGACTCCACACTCATCACTCTTAACACTGCCCACCTCAGTTTCCCCATCTATGAAATGGCGTTACTAACAGTAGCTATTTCATCCCCCTTTTGCTTTTAAAAAACGAAAGTCCTCGTTATGTGCTTAACACAATGCATGGCACATAGTAAGTACTTAATCTTGGCCCACTATTCTTAAAATTATTTTTTTTCTATAAATAGTATTGCTAGTATTTAAATCTTTTCTTTTAATGCACTATTAATAGGTGGGCAGGAGGAAACCTTTGAAGCAATAAAATAGGTTATTACAAGCAAAGCACCTGGGTTTTTCCAGTAAGTACAAGCCAGGGGGACAAAGACAAAATGACAAATTTAAGCACAGAGATTCAGTAAAAGAAAGACAAAAGGAGAGAGGCAAATTTAATATCAAATGAAGCAAAAAAATTAAGAAGAGGTGAACAGTTTTGTGCTCATTAAAGGTAGCAGCTACATTGAATAGAACTAATAGAAAACATACAAGGACATTAAAATATTTTTTGTAATTGTTTTAAAGAATAACTCTAAAATTCCTTAAAACACAGGCCCCATGAACCTGAACACACCCTTGAACATCAGTGAAACAAAAGCTGTTAGGAGTGTTAAGGGGGCGGGGATATAGCTCAGCAGCATGGCACCTGCCTGGCAAGTGCAAGGTCCTGAGCTTGATTCCAGGTAGAAAAAAAAAAAAAAAAAGAGGGAAACAGAGGTGTTACAGTTAATAGCTTCTGTATATTTGATTAGAAAATAGTTGTAAAGGGATATTTAGCAATTCAGGGCAATGATAATGACGTATCACATACGAAAAACAATACATAGCGCTTTTCAAACACGGACGTCCCAGGACCAGTCTGCAAGATGAGCAAATCAACTGCCCTGGGAGAGTCACCTTTCAGGTTCTCCCCAGGCGATTAAAGACCAAGAAATCAAAAAACCAAGTTTTAACTCTTTTAAATCTGACGTTTTGCACCACTGCTGCTTCAACATCCAACCCTCTTTTTGTATCATATTCACATGAAAATCCTCTAAGTGATATTTTCTAGACACATGTTTGGGATATGCTTTCTTGGAAACACTATTATTAACATCAAAAGAAAGGCTAAATCTATCAGATATGTATACCAGTTTATAACTTAGTAAACATTATATAAAAACACTATGGAAAAGGGCACCAAGCTCTAGTGTGTGAATCTGGATTGGCCACCGGGGCTCCTGCATTAGATCAGCCCTCAGCTTGGTGGTGTTGGGAGGTGATGGAACTTTTTATGGATGAGACCCGGTAGAACGCTAGGTCACTGGTGTGTGCCATGGAAGGGGACTTGGAGACCCCTGGCCCTTCCTGTTTCTCACTTGCTTCCTGGCCACCAGGAGGCAGGCAGGCCTCCTTTGCCATATGCTCCTGTCGTGGTGTCCTGTGCTGCCACAGGCCCACAAGAACAGAGCCAAGCCACCATGGACGGAGAAAGCTCAGAAACCACAAGCCAAAATAAGTCTTTTCTCTTTGCAAGTGAATTTAGCTCATACGCTTTTTTGTTACTTTCTACAGATAAGCAGTTTGACAGTGTTCTTCTTACACTATTCAAGATAATCAATTTTAAAAAGCTGCAGTAATATTTGAGTATATATGAAAATAAATATATGAAAAACCAATACTTCCTATATGATGTCTAGACAAACTTAGAAAACATCTCTAACGAGAGGATTTTATTCATAGCAGTAAAAGAATTAAGTTCTTAGAAATTCTCTTCAGACTCATCATAGTTCACATTACCACCTCTGTGGGTCTTTCCTCAACGTCCTTTCTGTCTTCCCTACACTCTCCTCTGTCACAGCGCCTCCCAGGGTTGCAGCTGTTCATGTATCATCACTTTCAGGCGCCGCACACACACCCTAAGCTCTTCTGGGAAGAAGTACGTGGTGTTCACTTTAACACTGCCACTATATGTACAATGATGGGATCTTAGGCTTCGAACAGGTAGATTAATTAATCAACTCGTTAAACATGAGAAGAATATAAATATCCATCTCTTTCACGGTAACCTTTTGGACTTATTCTATCTGTTACACTGCCTGGATTTTCACTCTCTCCTGATGTAATAGACACATTCCTTGTTGAATAACCTACCTTTCAATGACACTTATAGACTTAAAATTGAGGTATGCTGCTTGGACGTATGCCCCACTAATTCAGACTTACGGTCTGCATGCAACACAAGAACATGAGCACCAGTGTGGCTTCACAGTGACTTCTCCTATGGTACAGTACTAAAATTTTTGCTGACTGCTCCGTACAGTACACTACTGTGGTTTTATGTTCTGCTATACATTATACTACTACATGCAAGAGTTATGTGAGTAAAGGCAAAGTCATCAAGTCAGAGTTTCCTTTGACTATTTCTTTGTTCCAAATATTATAACATACACACTACATGCAATTCCTCCTTTAGTGACCAGTTCATGTAACAACCTAGTTGTAGGAATGGAGCGCAGTCATTAAATGAAGAAGGTCTACATCTCTACAGTTTTAAAATGTCTAAGGGAGAAGCGGGCAGCAGAGGAAACTGTGTCTGTCTTCTGAGGCAGAGCCCTGAGCACCCAGACCCAGGTGCTGTGGGTGGCACCTGTGTGCCTGCTGGTCTTCTGTCTATGGTCCCTGCCTGCCTTAAGTGGTCCCGGCAAGTGTCTGCCCCACACTTTGCCTCAACAGACCCACATAATTGGTATCAGTTGCTTAATGGAACGGCTGTTGAAATATATTAATTCTAAGAAAAAGTAATTGGATGTTTAAGTAGATGCTCCCATCACCTTAAAAATTAACTTTCTTTATTGTTTTAAGTAAACTAAATTCAAAGGATTTTTGTCTTATTTTGTTTGGGAAGGTACTTTGCATGACTCAATATTTCTCAATTGGGAATTTAAAGGGGATTCAAACATGTTAGAAATCAGATTGCCTTCATTTTTTAGGAGGGGAAAGAGATTTGCCCCACAGTGCTAAATTTAGACAGCATTGATTCTTAGTTATTGAGATAGATGCCCTCATTTTCTGTTGTACATTTTTTCTGTAATTCATTATGTTTATGGGCAAGAAACAGGACATTGCAGTAGTCTTCTTGGATAAATCGATGTGTGAAAAACTATTAGCTTTTTCCAAAGCTAATGTCTTACATTCTTACTAACAGCACTACCTTATAATAATAAGTACGGCATATTAGATAAAAACTGAAGGTAGATCATTTACTCAACTGTAGCCACTAGTTTAGTATATTTGAGGGACTGATACAGCTATTATGGACTACAGATAATTTGAGAACAAACTTACTTACTTACTTTCTTACATAAATTTAAAGATTCCCTATGAACCATGTATGTATTTACAGTGAGATCATAACAACTCTTTCCTCTGTAAAGGGTGACATATGGACCAAATTGCTCATGTTTTTTAAGGTCTACAAATCTTCCACTGGCTTACCCAAGTTAAGTCACGATTCCTTTTGAGAATATTGCGTGGATCTAGTGGTATATTTGGGGATGAATGCACAGAAGATATTGGAAGGAAGCTGAGCAAGGTAATAGCCTACAGTTACAGCACCAAACCTCGCAGCAGAAACAGCTTAACGCACATGACTGAAAATGAAATGGGAAGGAAGGGCAGAGGTAGGTGCCCGGTGCTCTACAGATCAGGCACGTGGTGAACACATGGGGGCCCAGCAGAGCTTGGCGGGACAGTGTTCAGGCCCTTGGGACATGTTCTTTGCTGTTTCTTTGGGGGAGTTGACACCAAGCTCCAGGAGCATTTTCCACCTTGCCTCTCAAGCGCTTGCCTAACAGAACACCTGGCCAGTAACTACCAGAAAAAGTCCCTGAGAACAGTTACAATGGCAAAACATTGCAGAGTAAGGAGACTTGGATGGGTCTTTCTTTTATGTTGCCTTGTATTTTATATCACAGAAAGAACTAGAAGAAAACACCATGCCTTGAAAGCCAAAGTTTAGCTTCTTGTTTTTAAAGCGAGCAATTATCAAGACAACATAGCCTTTTTATTGTTCTAAGTCCAATGAAGCACATGCCCCTGACGTGACCTCTGGCGAGTGCACCAGCTGAGGCTTGGTGTGGCAAATCCCAGAGAAACCTCCCATTGTCTTAAACTCTGCTGTCCCTCAGCCCCTCTCCTACTCCCTGGCCCTGTGCCTGCTTTCAAGATTGCACACTTTCCAAACAGCTCCAGCCATGAGCAGTATGCTTGTCCAAAGTAAGGTCTTGCATTCTTACTAAAGGCACTAGGCTATAATAAATACACCATTAAATAAAGAAGCTGAGATCTTGTCTTGCATTCCTTCCTAGGACAGAAATTTCAAACCTTTTTTAGGAAGGCAGAGCTTGTATCACATCCAGACATGCATACTACTCTACAGAGACAAACCCCAGACACCTGTCTCCCAGTGCCCGCCAGACTTTCTATAGCATCTTTCCTTTTTCTTCCATTTGGATTTGTGTCTGATTAAAATGCTTACATAATCCCTTAATGTCACTAACAGATAAGTGTATGAGAAATAATTAAGGGTTCCTGAAATTATCTACTCTTTATACAAAGCACATGTGTGTTATGTAAACTTATGTCTCCATGTATACAAAACTTGAAGTACCACATAAAGCTCATTTTGAAATGTATTTTTTGCTTAGCAGTGGCTTGCATGAGAGGATTCTGTCTCAGTTACTTTGTCATTTCTATGACACAATATCTGACACTCACAAATTAAAGGAGGAAAGGCTTCTTTTGACTCACAATTTGTAGGGGTTTCAGTCTATAGCCAGCTGGTTCCAAGGCAGCGTGGCATGGCAGAGGAGAAGCAGTCCATGGCAGGGCAGACAGGAAGCATGGAGACAGAGGTTGAGGGAAGAGGGCAGGAGACACACCCTTATAAGTGGTACCTACCTTCTCCCACCAGGCTTTACAACCCACTATCATGCCCAGTTATAAACTCCTTCATGGACTAATCCAGTGATGAGCATCACACCCCCATGATCCAGTCACCTCCCCAAAGCCCTACCTATGTACCCATGAGGCTTTGGGAGGGCATCTAGATATAAACCACAACACACATGTTGTGCAGATAATCTTTATGGCAGAATGACATAAGACTTAGATGACAGAGTAAGTGGAGAAAAGTTTGACATCTCCTGCATAACTTCACCAGCCCAAGTATATCCAGGGTCACCTCATTGTCCTACATTCACTGCCAGGCTGTCATTTGAAGTCTTTTCTCCAGAGAATGCCATAGTGTAGAAACAGCTCTTGTGTTAGTAATTTAAGATAGAGGGATGATGTCCCTGGGAGAAATCAGCCAAAGAAAAATGGTATCTATCACCAACATGATGGCCAGTGTTCATGGTGCAGGAAGGAGACCCAACGACTCAGACCCGGGGCAGGAAGACGAGGAAGCAGAAAGTACACGAGGGCCCAACCTCTGAGCACTCAGGTAGCTGCACCCACCGCCAAGCCCAAAGGCAAAGTGTGGGTGCAAAAGACAACGAGACCAGAAGGCCAAGGAAGCGTGGAGCCTCAGATGCAAAGCAGGACATAGGGCAAAAGGACAAGACTGAACACAACAGTGTGACAGTGGGCAAGTGGGAAGCTGGGTGCTTAATTTGATTGACACCTAAAGCTCGGCCCATCAGTGCTGTGGTGGGATGTAAAGTTGAGGCGTGATGGCCTGCAGGTTGGCCAGTCAACTTCCACCCTGGGTTCTTGCCCAAATAGTGCCAAGTGGAAGACAAGATGTCTTCGGAATGACTGGAGCTGTGAAGGGAACCAACAGATGTAGAAAAGGATGTGAGAAGATCAGAGCAAACATCCCAATAACCAGGACCAAAGGTCAGGATTGGACGTAGCTCAAAGAAGAGAGATGAAAGCACCGCTTCTCTGCTATCAGTCCCTACTTTTTCCTTTGTAAAATTCATCAGCCCTTCTGCCACAAGTCTCTCAGAGAGCAAGATTACACGTGTGTATCACCACATCAACCCAGGCAATTTAATGACTTATCAGGGCCTGGTTTCAAAAATTTAAAAATAAAATTAAAAAGGGCTGGAAAACAAAACAAAGTAAAATCTCATTGCCCAAATGATGTAACATTTCAGTTACATGGAAGGAAAAAATTCAAGAGATCTGTTGTACAACTGTTAATAATAATGTATTGTTTTCTTGAGCAATTATTATAGAGTAGATTTTAAGTGTTATCACAAAAAAGTAAGTATGTGAAGTTCTTCATATGTCACTGAGCATGACTTAGTCATGCCTCAATGTATACATGTGTCTAAGCATCATGTTTGTAAATAAATGCGTATATATTTTTGATATTTAAAAATAACTGAAACTTCTTTTGTTTGCCATGCTCCTCTCTCTCCAGGTAATGTTTCACACCTTCTTCCTCATCTCAGTTCATGAGCTCCAGTTTCCCTGCCCGAGCCTTGGGTTTGAATTCTTCCCCTGAGCTCAGTGCCAGGCTTGCTACTTTTCTCACACTATTTACTCTTGCTACACCTTCCATGAAAATTCTGAATGAAGCTGGGCATGCTGGTGCACACCCGCAACTCCAGCATTCCAGGAGGCTGTGACAGGAGGGTCACAAGTTGAGCCCAACCTGGGCAGTTTAGTGATTTAGAGAAACACCCTCTCAAATTACAAAAATATATATGAAAGATCTAGAGATGTAACTCAGTTGTAAGGTCCTGGGTGCAATCCCAAGTAATGTAAAGTAAATAAATACAGTACTGAATGACTTTGTATTATCCATGGGCTAAAAGCTAAGCTCTTTTGTAAGAAATTCTACATCCTTTAAGATGGAATTGCTATGATTTTCCTATCTTTAGCTCCGCCTGTATCTCAGCCTCATCCCAACGTGTAACCTGGTCAAACTATTCAAAACTTATAGTAGACTACATTTTCTGTGTTTCCAAATCCATGTCTTGCAATACTCCGCTTGCTTGAAGTAGTTTCCCTGCTACATCTCCTGATATATTCCTCTGCAGGAGCAGACACATAATTTGGGGGTGCCAAGATAAGATGGTGGGGGATATTTTTGCAAGGGAACAGTATATATTATAGGACACATACTTTATATGATTATTTATAATAGCCACCCAAAGAACAATATACAGAAGAGTGCAGGAAATCTTTCACACGCTAAGACCAAGCAATACAGCTGAAGGCCTGGACCCCACGACAGTGTCCTACATGAGTCCAGCTGAATACCTAGAGCTCATAACAGTGCCTCTTATGAATCCAGCTGGAGGCCCAGAGCCCTTGGCACCATCTCATGCAGTCCTGTTTCACAGATCTGTGCCGGGAAGGCCCAAAGGTCAGTGGTGGAATCTAGAAAGTACATGCCAACAGGATGAATGACCTGTGCTAGCAGGCTGAGAGATCTGCACTGGAGCCAGGAAGCAATGCTCAGAAGAACCAGAGCTCCCCTAAAAGATACCACAGCCATCCTCAGCCACAGTGAGGTTCTGAGTTCCCCCAGTGATAAAGATGGCCAAGTTTCCATCAGGGAAGCTGACACAGCAAGCTTCTTCTGAGTGTCATTGCAGATGGAGAGCCCAGAAAGCAGGGCTTGTCTGGAGGAAGGAGGCAAAGTGGCGCAGAGTGGAGAGAGATTTTGCTCTCTGGGGAATTAACGGCGTGGTTAAGGATAAGAAACAGGGAAGGAGCCTGTGTACCCTGGTAGGCAAGAGAGGGAACGTGTATGGCTGAAGGAGAGGCTGCGTGTGGGTGACAAAGTGTCTTTGTTCATGGTGGCAGGACTGGGGTGCTGCTGCTCATGAATTTGGAAGCCAGATGATGATATCACAAAGGAGAACCAGAGAGATGTCTGAGCCATGCCGCGGTCTCCCGAGAGGAGTCTTCTCACAGTACTCCTTGGTGCTCAATATGGGATACATTTATAGGAGGAGACAGTGAAGGCTGGATGCAGTGATCAGGTTCTGGATTGGCAGCGAGTCTGGGCTGAAAGGAAGCCTGAGTGGACCAAGGGTTTGGCAGCTTTCCATTTGCTTTAATATCTCATTGTGGGGGAGACAGGGATTAATTCATGTTCAGAACACATTTTATGCCCATTTTAAGCTCAAGATAAGGAATCTATCCAATAAATTGCACCAGATCAAAAGGAACTTACTGAAAAGCATTGCCATTTTAGTAGAGATCTGAGGATTTATCTACAAAATGGTGTTTAAAATAGTTTGAAATTAGCCCAGCATGGTGGTCCATGCCTGTAACCCCAGCACTCTGAGAGGTTGAGGCAGAAGGATCAGAAGTTCAAATCCAGCCTGGGAAACTTAGTGATAGTAAGATTCAGTCTTCAAATAAAAGATCAAAAAGAGTTGAAGATGTAGCTCAGTGTGAAGACCTGCATTCATTCCCTAGTCCCACCCCTTCCCCTTTAAACTTTGGAAAATCCAGTGATTTTTTTCTTGGGCCAGAAGATATAACACAGTATTACTGCAGAATATCATAAAGAGTCAGAAAAAAAGAGAAATAAGCTAGGAAATCAGATTTTGCAAGGCATTAGTCTGAAAGTGATCATTGCAATCTTGAGTTGAGTATTCCAAGAGGAGAAAGATACAAGGAGATTATCAAGGAAAGAAGGATAAAGCTTATAGCATAAGTGGATTGACTAGAAGCAAAGTTTCAATGAGTCCAGGCTTCTGGGAGACCCAAAGAGATAACTTGAGACATCCATTTTCCCTTAGTCTTTCTAGCAGAGAACAGAAGGCAAAGATGTGAAAAGACACAGAATCAAATCCAGCCCTTTACCAAATCTCCCGGAATACCCACCCAGGATCTTTAGTTCAAACATTACTGGGCATGCTAGAGTCACATGACTATTTTTAGCTGCAAGGGAGTCTGGGAGAAAGGTAAACATTTCAAACCAGACTCACTGAGAACCTGAAAAAAAAAGAGGAGAAAGGTACTGGGCAGGAAACTGACCAGCAGCATCTGCCAAAGAGGATAAAGTGAGTCCAGAGGCAGAAGAAAGTAGACATTTCTTAATAAGAGCAAGCATTTGTGGAGTATTTACTTACTCACCAATCACCATATTGAATAGAGTACAGCACATCAAGCTATTCCTAAAAGGGAAGTCGCTGAATTGCTTTGCAAATAATTACAACTACCTCTAAAGAAGAGATATTATTATTATCTTCACTTATACAGAAGAAGAAATTAAGGTAAAGAGAACAGAGGCTCTGAACTCCTGATCTGCTCCTCCTGCCTACTCTCCCCTAGCTCTAAGTAACCACCAGAATCTGAGCCTCCATTTTATGGAACACATGTCTTGGTGACAAACATGCCTGAGATATATGTGTCAAGAAGACCAGAGAAATAATCCAAGCAGAGTCTCTGGCATCCAGTGTGGGAATGTGCACAGTTTGAGACACATGCTTTCTCTGGGATGAGGTAACCAACTTCCTGGTTTGTCTCGGGCTGAGAAAGTCCCTAGGCTGTGAGAATTTCAGTGTTAAAACCTGGAAGATTCTGAACAAATCAGAGTGTGTGGACCATTACATTCAGGAATAAAAGAGCAATAATTCTTAGGAGACTCTATATGGGTCCTAAACAATAAACGAGATGATGAGGGATGGGGAAGAAAATTACTCCAACCAAAAAATAATCTTGTGTACTGTTTAAAGAGAAGCCTCAGTGTATCTACTGAAAGACACCAGCCGCAGAGTCCAGGGATTTATTTCTACTTGTACCTGGACTTTTAACTTATTTGAGAACCTTTGGTGATTTGTCTTCTAATCCTATTTCTCAAACACTTCTTCAGCAAATGAAGAAAGTTAATATGGTAGTTTCTTTTGATTCTCAAATTCCAGAACGAGATAATTTTGTATAAGAAGTCTTCTATGACTGTGTCAGACTATTGAAGATAAAGAGCTAGTTATTCCTTTATGTTTGGACACAAATCTATTGTAGTCATTAAAAAAGAAAAAAAAAGGAATTGATTATGAAATTTTGGTTAAAATCTGATATTCTATTAAAAATCAAAGAAAAATCTTAGCTGAATGAATGAATAAATGAGTGAATGATATGGAAAACCAAATGTTGTACATTTCTCCAACAATTCACAGACTATTTCCCAAACTCTACCATAATGAAATGATACCTTACTTGAAGTTCTAGCTAACTGACTGTATCAAGTATTTTAGCCCAACATAAAGCATTTATATTCTCTTTCAGCTTTGTTATTTTCAGAAATATATCTATATATTGAACTTTTGTGATGAGGCTGCCTTGGGCTAAAAGATGTGAGGGACAAAAATGAACATCAGGTAATTTTTCATTTCAAAGAGCTTATCTGGTGAAAGAGCTAAGATTTACATAAATGTAAATAGGTAACACAGGAAAAATATAATAACAAGTGCTAAAAAGCATTTAATAAAGAATAAAAATATTATGCTATGAGAAGTGGACACACATTCTATATTTTTTTGTTCGCAAATGCTCCACCCCTTTTTCCCACCACTACATCCCAGGCATAGCATTGTTTTTTGTATTTACTCTGTAATTTCATTGCTTCCCAAATCTAGAGGTAGTAGAAAATATTTCTTTCACAATGGGTCTTGATTTTTGGTACTGAAATATGGACTTGATTAAGAATAGAAATGATTGGTATTGGCGAAAGTTATAGAAGTGTCTTCACAGAAGAAGTAAGACTTAGACTTAGAGAGTGTTAGGTCTGGATGAAACTTCAGAAATCATGTAGCCAAACCCTTCTTTGTACAGGATGGGGAGATGAATTGACAAGCCCAGGCGTAATTCTTAGGAGTAACAGAGCCAAATACAGAGGAGTAAGACTCCTGACTCTCAGGGAAGGGCTTCCAGGGCTCGCAGAGTGTCACTCCTGCAGCGAGCTGCTTTCATTCATCACTGCATCACTACTTGTGCCCGCTACCCGCTAGGAATATAAACAATGGGAGCACAATCTTGTTCTTGCTAATAAATAATGACAATAAGAAACAGTGTATGTTAAGATACAAAGTGGGAAGAACCCGGACGACCAGGAGGTTGGCATGAGCTGTGTTTGAGAGTGGAAGGATGCAGCTGGGTGGAACGCTGAGTGGAGGAGAGTGGATAATGATTACAGACAGCATCACATAGGAAGGAAGAGCCCTCCTTGGGAGAACCTGGGGTCCAGGATGAGAAGCAGGGTGCTGGACCATCTAGGCAGGATGGGGAGACTGATTAGCATGAGACGTCATCAAATAACCTGAGCTTAAATCCTGACTCTGACCTTGGTTTAAAGACTTAGTTTGGTCATCTATGAGATATGTACAATTGCAGTCCCTCCAAAGCAAGCTCATTAGTAGTGCATTTTTCTTGAACAGGGGATGGAGATGACAAAATCAGTGTCATATCTTGGGAAGAGGTGTCCAAAAGAAACCTTCCCAAGTGTTTGAGAAGGCTTTTAGGATAAAGTTTGTGTAACCTTAGTATGAAATAGTAAAAAGTGTAAAGATCTTGAGGTGCTGTGAAGACCAGCTCTCCTACACAGGAAAAAGCAGAGTGTTAGGTGATGGGTAAGAACAACACGCAGTAAGGGGAGGTGTGGTAAGAGGTTGGTGATGGGCTGGGGCTATCTGTCTGTCTGAGAAGTGCTGGCCTGTAGAGCACTGCACAGAGCCCTGGAAAGTGTGTGCAGGCCAGATACTGTGGTGTGAATGTATCCACCAAGTTCATGTGCTGTATACTTAATCTCCAGCAATAGTGGTGAGTGGTGGGACCCTTCCAAAGTGATTAGTTTAAGAGAGTGCAGGCTTCCTGAATGGATTCATGCCATTATTACAGGAGTGGGTTAGTAATCAAGAAAGTGGGTTTCTTTTTGCAAGAGTAGATGTGAAATACAAGCACTTTGGGCTTTCTCTTAAATCTCCCACATTCTTGCATTTTTACCACCTACTTCCCACCATGGGATAACATAGCAAGAAGGCCCATGCCTGATGCCGGAACCTTGGTTTTTCACTTCCCAGCCTTCAGAACTATTAGAAATAAACTTCTTTTCTTTATAAATCACCCAGCCTGTAATATTTTGTTTCAGCAAAACAAAAAAACCCAGCAAGATAACAATCAAGGGGGACTATTATTCACCAGGTTTGGGGACAAACAGTGAAGTAGATTCTTGGCTTGAGAATGAAAGACAAAATAATCTATTGCAGAAAGTTCTGAGACTTGAGTTCCTGCACCTGCATTCAGTGTTTATCATTTCTTCACAAAAATCCCTGAGGCATCTTTCTAAACTAGAGGTTTTGCAGAATCAAGTATGCCTAAGAACAACTTAGGGCCCATCTTGGACACATGGATTCTGGGGTCTGATTTTGTAGCCCTCTGGCTAGGCCCAGGTGTTTGCAGCATAACACATTTGTAGGTGCTTCTGGCGCTGGTACTCAGAGCAACGTTGATTTACCTTCCTTGAATTTCACAAGGTTCTTGTCATTAGACTTGGTGATAATATGACAGTGCTCTATACCTGTATGAGTTGAATTGTCTCCCCCAGTGAATATAAAATATGGTCATGGCAGATATAATGAAGTTAAGATGAGGTCTTCCTGGATTCTGGTGGATCCCCATCCAAAGACTTATATTCTTCAAAGAAGGAAAAAGGGCACAGAAGTAAGGAAGCTGTTCAAAGAAATTGGGGCAATGTCTCTACCAGACAAGAGTCACCAAGGATTGTCTGCAAGGACCAGCTACTAAAAGAGGTAAAAAACATTCCAGCCTTAAGAGATAGCATAGTACTTCCAAAACCTTGATTTCAATTTTTTTCTTCCAACACCATGAAATAATAAATGGATGTTGTTTTTAGCCATTAACGTGAGGCACTTTGTTATGGCATAATATCTCCCCTGGTTGTCAGAAGAATCACCTGAGTTGTTATAAGAGTCAATAGGGCTCTATGTTCAATAATATAGGGAAATAAGGTAGAGGCACTTATTCAATTACTCATCACTTGGTGTGCACGTCTACACGAGTATCTCTCCTGTGTCCTAGACAAGGATTAACATGGAGTCCGTTAGTTTATTTCAAATTACCACAACAAAATACCAAATCTGGATTATTTATACAGAATAAAATGTTATGTGGCTCATGATTCCAAAGTCTGCAAAGCCCAACACCATGGCACAGGTGTGTGCTTGGTACTTGTGAAGGCCTTCAGTTTGCATACATAGTGGAGGGCATTGTATGGTGGAGAAACATAGCAAGCAAAATGAGCTTGCTACCCCAGGTCTTTTCCTTATCTCATAAAGCTGCTAATGCCGTCACGGGTGTCCTACCCTTATGACCTCAACTAGCCCTTGTTAGGTCTCACCTCCAAATACCATTAACAGAGGACTTTGGAGGTTAAGTTTCTAATACATGAGTTTGAGAGGGCCTCATTAACCATGGCAGGAATGATATACATACAATATCCTAAGGGAATAAGGGCCCTTTTGCAAGAAAGGACATAAGCATGTGAAAGTCTAAGTTCTAGCTGTAGGTCTTCTATGTGCCAGGTGCTGACTGTGCACATGGCAGAAAACTTCTTCCTCTCAGTCTCCTCTGGGAATAAAGAAATAGCCTCTTTCCAGAGATGCTAGAAGATCAAATGATGTAATGAATATGTGAAACATCCTAGTAATTCTAACATACTGTAAAAGTCTAAGACATTATTGATTTTTTTTTTTTTAGTTTTAAATAGAATCATGTCTGGAGACATACTGAAGTATTCACTTTTAAATACTTTTTGGCCCAGATTCTGCAGCTGGAGGCTTTAGAGGTAACAGGAAAGATGGAGAAAAGAAGAATTCAGGCAAAAGAGCAGTTGCGTCCTTGAGGAAAAGGGCTGGACTCTGAAGTTACTGAGTGCTGTGAACGATTCTTTGTGGGAGCAAGGCTAGAAGCAGTAACGGCAGAGCAGGTGTCACATTCCATTCTGACGTGTTAGGACCTATAAGCCACGGTGCAGCACCAAGAGGCAAGGGTTCCGCCTACTCAGGCAGAGTGCCTTTGGCATGATAGGCCATGGACACTAACAGTTGAATGGTTGACATGTAGGGGGCAGCAGTGAGGACAATGGTAATGTGTTCACGTGCCTGCTCATGAGTGCCCTACCAAGTAAAGGGGGGGGGTGCCCTAGTGGGACAGAACACAAAGTGAGTAGCTGATACTACACTGTGGCTAAAGACTTGTCCAGGGACACTCGTGAATCTGAGACACCTTCAGATTTGTGGCATAATGGAAAGCAGGGGTGAACAAGAGAGCAAGACAATGCCATATTTATTCCAACAATTCACTCTCTTCTTGTCATGAGCCGAGGTGTGTCCCACCTATCATGGTCATATGTTAAGTTTTAATCTCTAGTGTCTCAAAAGGTGAGAGTATCTGAAGATCAGGCTTCAAGTGGTGGGTAAGGTAAACTGATGTCATTCTAGTGGGTCCTAATGGACTCTAAGTGGTGTGTTTATTAGAGCAGGAAATTTGGTCATAGGTAAAGATGCCATACACACGTGCATGGAGAAGGTAGATCATGTCATATGAGGATACTGAAGAGGGATATCTTGGACTTGATCTTGGACTCCAAGTCGCCCAAATCTAAGGAAAGAAAGTTCTGTTGTTTAAAGCGCTCAGGCTGTGGTATTGTTATGGCAAGCCAATCGAACTGACACATCCTCTCTCTGCTGTTAAAATCTAAAGGAGAGGAGGCCTTTTCTAAACAACAGTGAGACTAGCTTCCTTCCTTTCTTTGCAGAGCCTCTGGAATGCTAACGGGACCCGTCGGTTTCTGTGTGGTTCATGATAATCCACAGAGTGAGCACACAGACTCCAAGTACCATAACACATCCTGCGGTAAGAAGCAATCGTGAGACATAGCAATCACTTAGGGGTGTGGGAATAATGTTGCCTGATGGTGAGATCTACAAGAGCAGGAAGAAATTTCCTAAATGATTTTAGAAAATGTCTTCACCATTCTCCCCTCCCTGGGACAAAAGAGCCAACATTCACAATTTTTAAAAGGAGCAGTTTATTCTAGCTCATTTTTTCAGTCCATGCTCACCTGGACCAAAGACAGAACCCACATGACATAAAGGCTTGGCCAGAAGACATCTGCTTATTCCATGGCAGTCAGGAAGCAGAGAAGGAATGGAAGACCCTGGTAGGGAGACGGATCCTTGTAGGCCACACCCACCTCTTCCTACCAGGCCTCATCTCACAGTATGTTCAGCTTTAAACTCTTCAGTGGAGCAACCTTCTAAAGAAGTCCCACCTCCGGACACAGGCACCTTTTGCAAGACACTCTTAATCTAAACCATAACAGAAAGATAATGTCTCTTCCCTCATGGGACCTAGGCTTTAAATTTCATCCCCATATCTGCAGTCAGTGAAAGCAGTCTCCGACTGTACATTCTCAGAATAAACCACAGTTAGGAAAAGGAAAAAGGCTTTGTTTTGAAGGGTGGGGCATCCAGAAAATTTTGCTAATTCAACTGAAAAGGGACATGGCCTATTTCCTTCTGGCTTTCATCCTAGGATGTCACAAAGGAATGCAGCTTTGAGATGTGAGATTGGGAAGATCACTCCAGAATGCAGAGACAAGAAGTGGGGAAAAGTGAGATGGCAGAGAGATAAAAGCAGCAGAGCGTGCATCAGTGAGATGGCTAGATGGGGATCAACTCCTCTAGGTTCCTATAAGGATTCCTGTAGGATCCACCCCAAAACTGTCCTGCCAAAGGCTAAGGGGTTGGGCAGTTATTCACCAAATTCTGTGTCAGGCTGCATGGATCTTCAGGTTCTGGGGTTTGCTCTGGCTTCTGAGAGATACCAGCAGCATCCAAATAAGGGGGTGCAAACTTAGGATGTTGAAGCCAGCAACAGTTATGGCCCAATGCACTGGAGCTGTGTGAAATCAGGCTGAAGGCAAAGGGCTTGGTACAGGGTACTCCAGGTAGAGTAGAGAGCTAGTGCAAAGGCCCTGAGGTATGAACATGCCTGAGTCATCCAAGGATCATGGGAAGGCTAATGAGGCTGAATATGAAAAACAAGGAAGGCAGTTTTGGGGATTTTGATTAAAGAGGCCATGAAGGACTGTCCTATGGGATCTGAGGAGACCATCAAGAGGACTCTGACTGCAAGAGACTTGGAGGCTGTGCAGAGATTGAAATTCATGTCCGCAAGGGTCATTGGCTGCTGTGCTAGAAATGGACTCAAGTTGGGGCAGGGGTAGAAGTGAGGAGAGCTCTTCTGGAGGCTGTTTCAGTGACCCAGGCTGGAGATGGTAATGCTGTGTACTGGGAAAGAAACACTGTGAGTAGGAAGTAATACGCCTTCCTTCAGAGCCTCTTAACAACCTATTGCGAGTTGTTGCGGTGGTTTTTGGTTGAACACTCAAAGTTTAAATTCTCTGACAGTTAAGTAACTTTGAATACTACATTGAAGACCTCGTACTAGTTTCTGCCCCTGTAAATGGTAAGATGTGTTTTAATCCAGGCATCCAATTCCTGAGCCTCCAGTCTGTGTAAACTTTCCCCACAGTGGTCTCAGAAAAGCTATTTACTCTTCATCTCTGGCATCGTTAGCCGCTAGGCTGGACGTAATTACTGACAAGCGGGAGAGCATAGGAAGAGTAAATGAAAAGAACAAACACCCCATATGGTTTTTCTAACAGAGCCCCCTTTTTTCTCATTACATTCCAAGATGCTGAACAAACTAGATGCAAGACTTCGGAAGCTGAGCAACAGCAAATTATTGAGCTGGGAAGCAATAATTAGAAAGGAAATGAAGAAAATGGACATTGGAGGCCTTAATGTGAAATATGACATTGATAAATCAAAGGAAGCCTTGAATTAGAGATGTGGATATTTCAACTGATTATCCAAGATAACTCATATCCTCTATTAACCTGTCCGTCTTGTTTTGCCTTTGGAAAGACAAAGAGTAGCTACAAATTGCTGGGCCTTGGGCTCAGGTCTACCAAATGTTTACTCAAAGAGGGTGGGGAGGAAGGAGATGAAGCAGTTGAAAAATAATTTGCTAGTCGAGCAGCCCTGAGGAATGCTCTCCTTTCCACTGGGTCCAGTGCCTTTATGGGAAAGATAATGAGCAATGGTTGGGATGGATTGGGCAGTAAGGCAAAAAGTCAACAATAAGCCCAGACTAGGAAAAGTGAGATCCACATACCTTTACTGGAGATGCTTATCCACATCGGAGGGTATAAACAGTGCCACATGGCTGTGTGGAGAAGTCTCTCAGCTGCTCTCGCCTTCCTGACGACTCCAAAGCAAATGGTATTTATTTAGGGGACTTTGTTTTCCCGAGAAAGCTGTCCCTAGGGACATAAGGCATGTTAGGACATTAGTGCAATCACATGTGTCAAGACTGTTTTGATTCATGTGAGGGTGTGAGGCATCCAGAGGATACCACAGAAGTGGGAAAGGACCAGACTCGATTGAATTATTCCTTCTCAACCACTCCACCCCTCCTGGCAAAAGAAAGTCCCTGGACACAAGATGTGTCCACACAGCCAGCCATAGCCAAATGTGCTTGTAGTCTGTGAAGTCTGACCACGTGCCAGGCGTTTGAATGGGAGCCACATGGCACCCGCAGAACTCTGCAAAATAAGGGAATTGAGACTAGTTTATATGCAAGAGTTTCTCAGGTGTTATCAGTGGTTTATTTTCTACCAAGTAACATCACACAAGTTCCCAGACATTTCCAACTGGCCTTTGTCCAGACCTGGGGCTGCTCCCCTGTGCTACTACCAGCTGTGGCTTTTCTGAGCAGGGCGGACCAGTGCTAGGGCTTCAGAAGGATGGTCTGCTTTACCCCACGAGCCAGCAACAGTTCAAGCCTTTGTTTCTGCTCAGCTTGGGGTCCAACCGTAATAAGCCTGGGGCCTTCTGCCGCTAACACTGCACCACCTATTAGGGGTTGAGATTCTTGCTTGCTCATCCTAAGTTCTCATCTAGCCTCAGCCTGCTCACTGTCCCACACACATGCCTTCCCTGCCTTTCAGTTTTTCAGTAATAGTCCATTTGAGTAATGTTACCACCCTCTGCCATTGCCCTTTACTTTCTTCCTTCTCATGCGACGTCCCACAGTTCTGGGTCTCTCCTGAAGAACTAGTCTACATGTGTTTCATATCCGTGACAGCTACGAAACTCATGGTTCCTCCCTATTCTTACTTTGCAAGATTGCCTTAAAAATCTGGGACAAAATTATTAATTTATTTTGTCCATGTGTTTTCTCTCTTTTCTTTGTACTTGTTTCTTCCTATTTTGATTTTAAGTATGGCCATCATTTATTATAAGCTTTTAAAAAAAGTTTTCATTGGAAGCAGGGGCTAAATACAGTAAAAATGGTTACATAGGGTTGTGGATTAGATCTGGAATGCCCCCCTTAAAGGCATCATGAGTTCAGAGGCTGTGCTTTTGGAAGGTTATTGGGACATGGGGTGCTGTACTTATCAGCTGAATGTACTGTTAGAAGTACGATCTGGTCAGAGGAGGCTGGTCACTAGGGGTGTGATCTGGAAGGATTCATCTCTCTCCCCAGCTTCTCCCTTCTCTCTCTGTTTCCTGGCCACCATGATGTGAGTAGCATTTGTCTGCTAGGCCCTTCCACCATGCTCTTTCTGCCTTGAGTCCTCCAAAAACTGTCAGCCAGAATAACCCACTCCTCCTTAAAGATCCAGGTGTCAGCTGTGGTGTCTCAATGACAAGGGAGTGACTAAGACGCATGACTTTCTTCAAGGTAATCTAAAGAGATCAACACACCGAGTAAGAAGCAGGAGTGCTGTTTTGCTGTCAGCAATGTGAGCAGCATTAGCCACCTTTGGGCCATGTTTGCTTAAAGCAAGGGGAAGGTTGCAGTAACAAGACTCGTGCCATTCTGTCCAAAGACAGCTGGCACCCTCCCCCACGCTACATGGCACATCTGCTCAAGTGCAGACCCCCGATCAGTGGAGTTTGCATCATCTAAGAAGTTGTTAAAAATGTGGATCCCCTGGTCATGCTTTAGACTTACTGAATTAAAAGCTCTGGAGAGGGTCAGCCCTGTGTTTTATTGAGCCTCCAGCTGATTCTGATGCATGCCCTTATGTGCTACATGTCCAAATGCTCTGTGGCCATGCACACCAAAGACACTGCCCTTCAGATTTTTCTGCACAGTTTGAACTTTGTTACACTGAACAATGTATATACAGGTTGATCTCTCTCTCTCTCTGTCTCTCTCTCTCTCCTTTCTTTGTTCCCTCCCTCCCATCTTTTTCCTTTCATTCTTTCTTCTAAATTAACGTATACATTTTTACATATTTACCCTGTGCAGCACGATGTTTTGAAAAATATATACATTGTGAAATGGTTACATCTGGTTGACAAATGCATCACCTCACAGAATTATCATTTTTATGGTTCAAAGTCTTGACATCAATCATCTACATTTTAAAGAATGTAGTATATTGTCATTAAGTATAGGTACCATGTCATGCAATGGCTGTCTTGAATTTATCCCTCTTACCTAATTGTAATTATATATCCTTGGGCCAACATATTTCTCTGTACCTGCCAGATACCCTAACCCTTAAAATTCCTTGTAATCACCATTTTACTCTGTACTTCAATGAGGTTAACTTTTTTAGATTCTGCATATGAATGAAATCAATCGGTATTTGTCTTACCACGTGTGCCTGCTTTCATTTGATGTAATGCCTTACCGATCTGTCAACGGTGTCACAAATGACAGGGTTTTTGTTTTCTTTATGGCTGAATAGCATTCCATTGTGCATATAGACTGCATTTTCTTTATTGTTTATTCAACAATTAGGGTGAGTCATATATTGCTTATTGTTAGTAGTGCTATAATAAATAAGAGAGTGGAGAAATCTCTTCAACATATTCCTTTATTTCTTTTTTGTGTATATATGTGTATATGTACATATAAACACATATGTGTGTATATATACATATCTACATATATGTGCACATACACATATATACATATATGTGTGTGTATATATATATACATACACACACACACACACATATATACACACATATATATAGTGGGATTGCCAGATCCTTATGGTTGCTCTACTTTAAACAATTTGAAGAACCCCCATACTGTTTTCCATAATGGAAGTACTAATCTACATTCTCATCAACAATGTACAGGAGTTCTCTTTTTCATTGTGATTGCATTAAATCTGTGTGGGCTTGGGATATAGCTCAGTGGCATAAGTGCCTGCCTGACAAGCACAAGGTCCTAAGTTTGATCCTTGGTACCTCAAAAAAAAATCTGTATAATAGTTTTGGTAGTATAGTCATTTCAGTATGTTTGTTCTTCCTACTCAAGAAAAAGGGATATTTTTCCATTTACTGATATCCTCTTTGGCATCTGTTTTCAGAGTACTATAGTTTATAATATAAAGATATTTTATTCCTCTACTATATTGATTACTATTTCTTTTTCTTTAATGCTATTGTGAAAGGTGTTGTTTCCCTAACTTCTCAGTAAGTTTGTTATTTGTGTACAGGAGTGCTATTGATTTTTGAGTTTTGACCTTGTATCCAGCTACATGACTGAATTTGGGTATTAAATCTAAAAGTCTTTCAGTAGAGTTTTTGGGGTCTTCTATATAGAGTATCACATCATCTGCAAAAGTGACAATTTAACTTCTTCCTTTCTTATCTTTATTTCTTTTATTTCTTTCCTTGTGCAATTCTCTGGCTAATGTTTTCAGAACAATATTGAATAGGACTGGTGATAGTGGACATTCTTGTGTTGTTCCTGATTTTAGAATGAAAGCTTTCAGGTTTTGATCACTTAGTATGAAGTGGGCTGTTGGTTTATCATGGGTGTCTTTTATCAGATTAAGATAAAGATCATGTTTTCAGTTTTCTGTAGGGTTTTTATCATGAGCGGTGTTGGATTTTGTCAAATGCTTTTTCTGCATCTATTGAAATGAACATGTGATTTTTGTTATTGGCTTTGTTGATAGTATGTATTACATTTACTGATTTGCATATGTTAATCCATCCCTGCATCCCTGGGTTGAATCTTACTTAGTTACAGTGTATAATCTTCATTGCTGAATTCTGTCTCCCAGTATCTCATTGAGGACTTTTGAATCTATGTTCCTTAGGGAGATTGGCCTGTACTTCTACTTTTGGTTGTGTCCTTCTCTGATTTTGCTATCAGGGTAATGCTTGCCTCCTTGAATGACTTAGGGAGTTTGCTTCCCTTTCAGTTTCATTAAAGAGCTGAGGAGTGGCAAAATGGCATTAGATCTTCTGTAAATTTCTTGTAGAATTCAACACTGAATCCCTCAGGACCTGGACTTTTCTTTGCTTGTAATTTTTAATTAGATTTTTAATTTAATTGACTGATATTTATTTATTTAGTTTTTTATATTTTCTTGATTCAGCTTTGGAAATTCATATATATCTAGGAATCTGACCGTTTCTTCTGTGTTTTCCATTTTATTAGAATAAAGTAGGTATTAGTGATCTCCTGGACTTCCACAGGATGTGCTGTGATTTTGCCCTTTTTATTCTTACTTGCATGGATTTGAGTCTTTTTTTGATAAGGTTGGCTAGGGTTTATCAATTTTATTTAATCTTTCAAAGAACCAACTCTTTGATCCATTGAGTCTTCATATTGTTTTTTTAGTCTCAACTGCATTAATTTCTGCTCAGATCCTTCTTCATGCGAGGTTTGTGCTTGATTTGTTCTTTTTTTATAAATTTGAGGCCCAACATTATGTTGTTTATTTGAGCTCATTCTGTCTTTTTTTACTTTTCTATTTTAAAGTGAATAAAATAAAAAAACATTAAAATGATACAGAATTTCAAAATAAGATGATAGGAAATCAACAATGGTTGTTATATTGCATACTGCTATCTTCAAAGTAGTTGTTCAGATTATCAGATATAAGTGCAAAATTGGTTAAAATTTTTTTGAAAAAATTAAGCGTTAACTGTTCCTTTCAGTGAACCAATAGAAATTAGTAGTACAATTGTATCTGTTTTCTTAATACGAGAGGATTCACCACTATAAATTTCCCTTTTAGGACTTTTTTCACTCTGTGCATTAGTTCTGGTATGTTGTGTTGGCAATATCATTTACTTGTAGATACTGTTTAACTTTTTCATTAATTTCCTCTGTGACCTGTTCTCTGTTCAGAAAGGTGTTGTTTAATTTATCGTATGTATGGAGATTTGTGGTTTCTTTTGCCATTTATTTCCATTTTCATTGCACTATGGATGGATAATTTCAATTCCTTTGCATTTACTTAAGAATATTCTATGGGCTGTTTACGTGGTGTATTTTGGAGAATGCCCCATGCTCAGCTAAGAAGAATGTGTTTTCTGATGTTGGGTGAAACACTGTAGACATTTACTATGTCAGTTTGTTCACAGCTTTGGTTCTGCTCTGGTTAGTTGACCTATCTATCTGTGACACTGGGGTATTAAGGATCTACATTATAATTGTATTAGTGCTGATTTGATTTTTCATGTCCATTCATACTTGTTTTATAGTTGGGTGCACCTGTATTTGGTGCATATATATTTATGGTTGTTATCTCTTCCTCTTGGAGAGGAACATATAATGTAGTGACCTTCTTTGTCTTTTGTGATTAGCCTTTGCTTGAAACTGATTCTGTCCACAAATAGAATAGCTACCCCTGCTTTTTTTCAGATTCCTATCACATGGTGTATTGCTTTCCATCATTTGACTTTCAGGCTTTGAATGTCTTTTTGAGTTAAATATATTTCTTGTGTGCAGCATATTTTGGATCTTGTTTCTTGATCCACTGTGCCAGCCTGGTTTTTTGTTTTGTTTTGTTTTAGCTTGGTGAATTTAGATAATTTTTTTTTTTATTTTAGAAACATAAAAGTACAAAAACATATTGACAAACAGACACCCATTATCATAGAAAATAGTACA
>PVLD010015684.1:0-47704 GCA_004027595.1 Dinomys branickii | reverse complement strand
TAAAATCTAATCATGCCTTCCAAATGTACAGTATTCTAAAATGTAAAACTGGAATTGCTAGACATCTGTCTTTCTCTTATGCTTCAGGTATTTATAATAAGAGGTTCACGTCAGACCAACATAGTTATTTAATTGGTACTTTTTCGACAAGAACTGATGTGATGTATATGCTATGTATACACCAATACATTTAGAAATATTTAGATATTAAACAGTCCAGACAATGTTATAAATTTCTTCTATGTCAACTAATTAGATAAATGCTTCTTATTTATTATGTAGGGTTGATTGACTAAAAGGACTAATCTACCCCAATATTTATATGTGATTTAAATGTGTTTAAAAATGTGTTCAAATGTTAAATGTTACACATTTGAACATATTTCATAAATGTCATCATGCCTGTTATGTTACAATACTATGTATGGCTCTTTGGTTTCACATTTTCTTTGTAAAATTATATATCTGTTGTCTATTAACATTCTATAGGGACAGGAATTCAACTACTAAAATATTCATCATTGTCATATAACAATGTTATGTATGGTTTTAATTTCTAAATTTCTGTGTAAAAATATGTGACTATTGTCTGTTATCATTCTAGGAGAATTTAAATATTAGTATATCCATGGTTGTTAAAAAATAATAGCTCCATTTGTACATTCTAAAATGTTTGCTGTTCAGATCAGATTGTAATATTAAGCTTACTGCCTCCCTTCCAGTGTTATGTCATTAATCTTCTCTGCTGGATGTTCAACTACTGAGACCTAGAGACCAAAAATTAGATAACTTGGGCTAGAGAACAGTCAATATTTTGGTTATGCCATCTGAGGTTGGTATGGACTCAGGATGCAAGAGAACCTCTGCTGTGATGTTCTACAACTTGGGTGAGTCCCTGATTTTCTGATCAAGAAGATTAGGGGACCACAGAGGAAAGTAATTCTAAGATACATAGTGTGCCTAAGGAGAGTCACCAGGAGAGAAAAAATCTCTCAGGCTTTCACAGAAAGCCCCTTGGTCTAGCAAAGGCCGTGACTCATCCAGATGGCTCACACTGACAGAAGATCAAGACATGCTGCACTTGGTTCCAAGAAGACTCCTGAGGAGACCTAACTGACCCTGATAGGTAGTAAAAAGTAAAATTTTTATTAATACAAGTTTCACTTTAACTTGGTCTTAGACATCCAGCAGAAAAGTGTAATTACCAGATGTGGACTAATGATTGAATACTGTTACAGACTTTGGACTATATTCATATTTTTCAAAATTTCTAACTTGGTCTTAGACATCCAGCAGAAAAGTGTAATTACTAGATGTGGACTAATGATTGAATACTGTTATGGACTTTGGACTATATTCATATTTTTCAAAATTTCTAATATCATTGTACATGGTATTAGAATTATACTTTGCCTGATCCTCTTTCTCTAAAATGAAGCACATCCAGTAAACTCCAAGAAATGGAAAAGACAGTTTGCAGCCTTCTGAACTATGCTTCAAAAGGGTTGCAATAAAACAAGGGGGAAATGTGGAGAAGGACATTCTTTAGTTAATCTTTCAATGTATTGCCTTAGGTGTAACTAGCCTAGGTTGTTGTGTTCTGGAGGAAGTCTAACACAAGCTTTGTAAGCCCTGGTGCTGATAAATGTTTTGCTGTGTTATGTAAAAAGCAATGGTGACATGCTGGCTATCTAGTCAAGTCTCATGCCTATGGTAATTGAGTTGTATTGTTCTTGCTAAATTGGTTGATATCCGCCCATTAGCCCAGGTGCCTCTTTTATTTTATCTCTATAAAAGGTTATGGAAAAGGTGATTTGGGGCTGCAGACAAGAGAACTGTAAGCCCCCTGATCCCAGAACATTGTCTCTCTTGTATTTCTTTTTCTTCTAACTTTTTATTCATCCGCAGGTACCTCGTTTTGGGAACCTGTTCACCCTGGACAGAAACGGATAATAGACCAACACCATTCACCAAAGCATCAAGAAAAATGAAGCTTTAAATAAAATTTAAAAAAAAAAAAAGGAAAAAAGAAAAATGAAGCTTTTAGGAATTAACCTAACCAAAGAAGTAAAAGACTTCTATAATGCAAACTGAAAAGATCAAAGAAGACATCAGAAAATGGAAAGATATTCCTTATTCCTGAATATGCAAAACTGTCAAAGTAGCCATAATTCCAAAACTACATAGATACATAGATTAATGTAATCTCAATAAAAATACCAACAGTACTGCTCACAGAACTAGACAAAATAATTCTATTCATATGGAACCAGACCAGATCCAAAATAGCAAAAGTAACCCTGGGCAACAAGAGCAAAACAGGAGGCATCACAATCCCATACTTCAAGTTACATTACAAACCTACAGTGATAAATACAGCACAGTATTGACACATATGCAACAGATATGTGGATCAGTGGAAGAGAACAGAAGATGTAATAACAACCCAAGGTATATTCAGCTATCTAATTTTTGGCAAAGGGTCCAAAAAAACATGCTAGAAGAAAGCTTCTTTAACAAATGATGCTGGAAAACTGGCTACCCACATGTGAAAGACTGAATCTAGACTCATTTCTCTTACCATGTACAAAACTAAAATCAAAACAGTTCAAAGATCTAAATATTAAAACAGAAACAATCTGCTGCAAGATAATATATGTGAAACTCGATGTCATAGGCATAGGCAAAGACTTTCTGAACAGGACACAAATTGCACAAGAAATAACATTAAGAACCAACAAATGGAATTATATAAAATTAAAAAGGCTCTTTACAAAGGATACAAGCAACAGAATAAAGAGATAACCTACTGAATGGGGGAAAAAATTGCCAGCTCCTCCTTGGACAGAGAATTAATATCTAGGATATATACAGAACTAAAAAAAAAAAAAAACTAGATCTCCCCACCCCAATTTGAAGACCAATCAAAAAAAATAAAGACCTAATCAAAAAACAGGACTGACATGAACAGACACTTCAGAAGAAGTACAAATGGCCAATAAATGCATGAAAAATGTTCAATATCTCTGCCCTTTAGAGAAATCCAAATTAAAACAATGCTAAGATTCCATCTTACTCCCGAAGAATGGTTATCATCAAAAAAATCAAATGATAACAAATGCAGGCAAGGCTGCAGAGTAGGAAAGAGGAACTCTTCTACATTGTTGGTGGGAATGTAAATTAGTACACCACTACAGAAATCAGTATGGAGATTCCTCACAAAACTAAAATGAGAAGTTCCATTTAACCCAGCTATTCTTCTTCTACTATCCTCCCAAAAGAGTTACAGACATTATGTTACAGTGATACCTACATATTCTTGTTTATAGCAGTATGACTCATAATAGCTAAATCTTGGAAGTGGCACATATGTGTATCAACAGATGAATGCCTAAAGAAAATGTATTTATATACAATAGAGTACTACTCTGCCATAACGGATAAATTTAAGTCTTCTGCAGGAAAATGGATGCTCCTTTGGAAATGTTATTGTTAATCATGCTTACACAGTTCAAGACTTCTCTTATATGAGAAACCCAAATATAAAGAGTAAAATAAAAGTTAACAGGGATCAGATAGATACAGCTTTTGAAATAGAAAAGACTACCAAGAGATGAAGGAAGGCAAATAGAAGGGGATAAAGAAAAAATAATGATGCATTATATAAATATACCAATGCCCCACGATGACTGTAATCATTATATACTCTAAACGCATACTAATAAAAATTGTAAAAATTTAAAAAGATAATAGGAAACAGGGAGATAGATCTTTTGTTAAAGGAAAGGGGACCAAGAGATGGAACAAGGGGAAGGGAATGAAAAAGGAATTAAGATGTGTTATGTACATGTACCAACTCCCCATGACTAATCATTATGTCCTGCAAATATGTACTAGCAAAAAATTTTAAAGTAAATAAATTAAAACTAAAAAAGAATCCTCCATCTTAACTGCATTGGTGGAATAAACTTTGGTATTTCATGACTGGCTTACAAAATAAAAAACCATTAAATATATAATCTATACTTAATGATTATAGGAAAGATTTGAGGTAATCACTATTTCAGAACCAATAAGAACACTCTGACCTCACCGTTTGCTATTTGCTTTGCCAATAATGTGGGTATGGTACATTAAGAACTATTTCATATGGTACATAACAAACTTTTAATCATAATACATTAAACCAATCACAGAAAACATAGCAACTCTTTAGTATTCTAATGATTTTGGTTATATGTTTATCACAGATTAACTAAAATAAAATTTTCAATATGTATCACTAGCAATATAAGTAAGCAATATAAAACTCAATGGTTGCCAAAATTATACATAATGAGATTTGTGTCAGAGAATAAATTACAGACACCTTAGGGCCACAGAAATTGCAAAACGTGTCAGAAAAGAAATCAGACATAAACAAAATGGACCATAGCAAAAACTTTTTAAAGTCTTAAAATAAATAGAAGAAACCCATTTTATATTACTTTATTCTGAACTTGGAAAATCACCCATGAAAGGCTACAGGAATAATTTTAATGTCAAAAATCTAACATAAACTAAACTAATGAAGAAATCAACTCTTCATTAAAAGCTTTACATAGATGGCCCTGTGGAAATAAGGAATATAAAACAAAAACTAAAAAATAAAATCCCTACAAAACCACCACATATAAAAACTTCAGTATGGCAAAAAAGCTAGCTTTAAAAAAAATTTTAATGAAAATCTATCAAGGTTTGCATAAAGCTGACTTAAATATTTTTTCTTAAATATGGGAAAGATCATTTTCATTAAAACTCATAGCTTAAAATGGCAACTGGACGAATGTTAGTGCAAAAATACTGTGTATCCACATATTCACTGGAAAATGACTCATTTATCTCTTAAATTACTTTTGAAAGAATTTCCAATAATCAATAAACACTGACAGAATTAAGAACAATATTTTCAGTTCAAAAGCTGGGCATGGTGGCATATGCCTGTAATACCAGCACTTGGGAAGCTGAGGCAAGAGGATCACCACAAGACTGAGGCTAGCCTGGGCTACACAGTGAGTTTAAGGACAGCGTAAACTACATAATACATCTCAATCTGTAAGAATCCCTTAAGGGACTTATTAAAACTTCTGTTTCTAGACCTCATTCCCAGAAATTCCAATGAAAGATCTAGAAATCTCCTTTTTTGTTTGGTTGTTTTTAAAGAAAGGGTCTCGCTATGTACGGTGGCCTTCTACTCACTCTGCAGCCTCGGCTGGCCTCAAACTCACCACCATCCTCCTGCCTCCACTTCCTGAGTGCTATGACTATAGCTGTGTGCCACCATGCCTGGTTAAAATCTACATTTTTAATTTGTATCCTAAAATGATTTCTTATGCCGCTAATTTGAAAATCATATCCTGGTCTGATGATGACCATCTATTCAAATAAGGGAAAAAGGGGAACAAGACAGAAAGAGAAAGATACAAAAACTGATTACAAACCTCTGTATGTTGGAGCAGGTGGTGCTGTTGCCACTTTCCTGACTTTTGCTGTCACTGAGCTATCAACATTAACAACCATTACTGGATGGTCAATATGACCCAGATTCTGGCCTCGGCCATTTATTTCTTCTGAGTGTTCCCACTGTTTTCTAATCCGCTCTTTAAGTTTTTCCAGTTTGACATCATGTTGCCGCCGCTTTAAAATATCTAATCTTTGGGAATTAGAAGTACTAGTAGAGGATGGAGAAGAATCAGTTAGCTGTAACACTTTAGGATCAACAGGATGGCCCATGTTATTCACAGAAGGCTTTGAATTGCTCTCATTTCCTTTTGCTCTATTAGGCATTTCTCCCTCCATTCTCATAGGAATTCCCATCTTAATCAAACATTCAGAGTTGTGCAATGCATCAATTGCTGGTCGATCATTTAAAAACCTCACAACCGTATCATTGATTACAGATGACTGGGAGCTCTCAAAATCACAGCAACGTACATCCTGTTGTTCTCGATTGCATATCACCTGGTTTCCTCTCTCAGCTTTTTCTTCATTAACGTCTACATAATACACATGCTTTGACTCCAGATGGCTAGGACTTAAGTTGGAAGGTGCACTATGGATTTCCCTATAATAAAAAATAACAAGTTTTGTGATAAAAGTAAAAAAAAAACCAGAGACTTGAAAATTGCTAAAAGAATATTTTAAGTGTTCTCACAACAAAATAAATAAATATATGAGGTCATGCATATGTTAAACAGCTTAGCAATTCTACAATGAATATATCAAAACATAACAATTATGTACATATTTAATACCTATAAATAACTTCTACACAATTAAATTTTAAAACCTCTACAAGAGCAGCAAAACTAGACAGGCGTGGAGCCACATACCTATTATCTCAGCTATTCGGGATGCTAACACCAGAAGATCACAAGTTTGAGGCCAGAACTGGCACTTTGTAAGATATTCATCTCAAAAAAATTTTAAAGGGGTTGGGGCTATATAGCTCAGTGGTACAGCACTTGCCTAGCACATGTAAAGCCCTGGGTTGAATTTCCAGTACTACAGACATCAACAACAAAATAATCATTACTAACATTAAGAGTCCATGTTCAATGTTCTTTCTATCGAGTTAAGAAGCAAATAATCAAAATAACAATCTGCATATTATAAAATAAGAAATATGGCAAAATGTATGGATAGATTTTCTTAAGACACCAGAAAAAAGGCTTACAATAATACGAATTTGGATATTCATTTACTCTTTGTCACCAAAATGTGTCATTTATTCCTTTAAGATATCTTAAGTACTAGGAAAAAAGTTCTCACATACTGGGATTTTATATGTGTAATTTTTAAATAACATACCAAATTAACAAATACATTAACAACAGAAATAAAGTATAGGTACAGGAAAAATTTTCTTTCAAATAAATGTGATTAGTAAAGTTAAACCACTCTTAATCACAGAGCCCTTGTTAGCAGCTTTGAGCTATGTAAAATACATCTAAAAACTCAGGAGGAAGCAAAATGGACTGGGGAGTACCAAAATACACAATGCCAAGTCCACATTCTCTGTTCATAAAAAACATAGCAAAGTCTTCATCAGAGATTATATTTATTTTCCATATCATTTTAATAAGCTCTATTTTAGGACAATAGTTTATTAAAAGAGAGGTAAACAAAGACAAAATTCAGCAGTGAAGAACCTTATGAATTGTGAAAAAATATCCAACAAAAAAACCCTGAAATAACAATCTGGGACTGGGGCTGGGGATATAGCTCAGTGGAATAAGCGCCTGCCTAGCTAAGCGCAGGGTCCTGAGTTCGATCCCCAGTACCGCCAAAAAAAAAAAAAAAAGAAAAAGACTAAAGATAACAATCTGGGACTATAAAATTAAAAAAATGAAATAAATAAAGCTAAAAAAAAAAGATTCAAAAAAAAAAACAATCTGGGACTATACTGTCAGAAACAGTAGTCATTAGCCACATGTGGCTATTGAGAAAATGATTATGTGGCTAGAACAAACTGACAGCTGATGAAATTTAAGTTACATACTGGGTAAGAACTTGAAAATATCTGTGGGTATGTGTGCACGTAACTACTAAAAATGATTAAATTACATGTGTAGCCAAGCATGGCAGTGCACGCCTTCTATATATTTTTATTGCTTCAATACTAACAGCAACTTCTCAACCTGTATTTTTTGCCCTGATGACTCCACATACATTTATATGCATATTTTCAAATGCCAACTAAATACACTTACATAGGTTTTTAAATGGTTAAATGAAGCCAGGTGTGGTAGAGCATGCCTGTAGGGAAGCTGAGGCAGGAGGACTGCCATGAGTTTGAGACCAGCCTGGGCTACATAGTGAGTTCAAGGCCAGCCTGGACTACACAGTAAGACCCTATCTTAATCAGTCAATCAATCAATCAATCTATCAATCAAGTCAAACATAACATTAAAAATTGAACTCAAGTTCTTTATCTTAAATTTAAAAGTACAAACAGCCAGGCATAGAGTAGTGTTATAGGCAGCTGAGTTAGACAGAAATATTACAGGCAGTCAGTAGGGTCAGGCCCTTGGAGGAGCCAACGTGAAACACAAGATACATATTTGCTGTGAGCTAGACCTCAAGACAAAAGATTAAACAAATGCACCCACATACTGCCCTAGCGATGGACACCAGGGATTGATATTCTAAATAGGTAGCAATTACCTTGAAGTGTCACTGACCCAGCCCCTTCCAGGAAAAGCCCCTGCTCTGCGTCCCCACCGCTGGCTACCTGACTCGCTTCCTCATTTGATCCTGATTTAATCAATTTTACCTGAACAGTTCTTACTGGCTGACCAGTTTTGTCCATTTTCCCCCTATCTTGGACCCACCTCATCTTGTGGTTCTGCTCTATAAATTCCCTAGAAAAGACAGAGTCCTGGGCAACCTCCTCTGGCCCCCCTTCTGTCCCTCTCTTGGACAGAAGCTTTCTTTCTCTCAATAAATATATTCTGCTTTTAACCTCCGTTGTTCCTAAAATTCATTATTTGATTTTAGAGAACACGTCCCAGGTATCATTCAGGTTGGGAGTTTTTATTTTCCTGTATCAGTAGCGCACACCTGTAATCCCAGCACTTGGGAGGCTGAGGCAGGAGGATCATTGTGAATGCGAGACCCGCCTAGGCTACAAAGTGAGCTCAAGGCCTCCTAAACTGCATAGCAAAGGGCTGAGGATATAGCTCAGTGGCACAAGTGGCTCTCTGACAAACACAAGGTCCTGAGTTCGATTCCTAGTACCAAAAAAAAACAGAGAGAGAAAAGAAAAACATGAACTGTATAACGAGACCCTGTCTCAAAAAGACAAAAAAAAAAGTATGAACAAGATTTACTGATACTTTAAAATACATGAGAGCTAGAGATATAGCTCAGTAGCAGTGCTTGCCTGGCAAGCATGAGGTTGTGAGTTTGATTCCCAATACAAAAAAAAAAAAAAAACCTCACCTATCTCCAAAATACATGAAATGGTTATACATGAAACAAAAAGTACAGTATTTTGTTACTCATTACTACATATTAGCCATACTGAAGAGCATGAATGCATATAAACCACTAATAAAGTACTGCTTAAATTAAAAATTCTAGAATTTTATTAAATAGCCTAAATATGTTCACAAAAGTACAAAGTTCTTTGTATTGCCTATACCTTTAAATTTGTAGAACAATCTTGAACATGTGAATTGCAGAAAAGAGCCATTAGCAACAAAATAACAAGTTAATTCACATGCACAATAAAAAAAATGTGAGTGACCGATTACTATCAAAAAGAAGACAAAAACTAAGCTATACATATGCTTAACATGAGAGAGGCCCTGGGTTCAATTCCCTGCATCACAAAAAAACAAAAGAGAAAACCCTAAGAGGTAGGTGCAGATAGTGGTATATACAAAACAAAACAAACAAACAAAAAAAGCCATGCTTCCAGGAACTAAATAGTTTGTTTCTAAGAAATTTTATTAGAATGATGGGGGTTTAGGAAAAATATTACTATTTCTTATCCCCCCACAAGAAAAGATAAAGAGCTGGGGATGTGGTTCAGTGTTACAGCACTTGCCTAGGATATATGAGGCCTTGGGTTCAATCCATAAGAATGAAAAAACCAACAATAACAACAGAGGAAACTAACGATTTTTGTATTATCTTTTGTGCAGAATGAAAACAATAGTAATAGTAAAGTATTATAATACAACCTCATGGCCAGAATATTATTTAAAAAGAAACTCAGAAAAAAAATGATAACCCTATAATAATTATTACAGACCAACCCTAGCTGCTTTTTATTCCCCAATACTAACCTGTAAGAAACCAGAGGATCACGAAATTCCACACGACTATTTTTCTTCACATTACTTTCCAGGGTGGTAACTCTGAGAGGGCTTCGAGATTTCTCTTTTCGTGATTTAGATTTGGAGGTTGAAGCATTAACCCAAGAATCATCCAGGTATCTACCATCTGAAGAAAAAGAAAATCTATAAGTACATATCATATAAACTATGACCACCTCTAAATTTGGTTACTATCTAAAAAATAACTGACTTATGTGTTATCTGTAGCATCTCTACTTGAATATTATGTAAGGAGACAGAAGAAAACATTCACATTAAAGTTATTATAGTTACTCAATTTACAAAGAAAAGACTATTCTGAGCTGACAATGCAAAATACAAATCTACATATAAAATGCTTTTTGTTAATAATTTTAAAGAGAAATATTAAATAAAACTCAACAAACTCACAGGTTAAAAAAAAATTACACTTTAAGTACAGAGATCTGACTTGCCCATCACTTTAAACCACAGAACGAAAATATGCAAAAGGTAACCAAAGAAAACACACTGTGTCAATTTATGACATGATCAGTGTCAATGCTATTCTATCTGATTTTTTTTTTGTGGTACTGGGAAATGAAGCCACTACTTTGTGCATGTTAGGCAGTGCTCTGCCACTGAGCTGTATCTCTAGTTCTTCCACTAAGTTGAATTCCTCCCCAAAATACACTTTGTTAAATTGACTAAATTTTATTTTAAAAGTAACAGAACTGTAAGCTTAAAAAAAAATTTGACACAGAACATCTCAAATACTCAAAATGAAATTCTCATTACAAAGACATGAAAACTCATTGCCAAAAGAAGTGGGATGGTGCTAATAGTCATGATTAAAAGATAGTAAAAATACCATCTACAGTCACTGAATGAGACTGCTTCCTAACTACTTCTCAGTACCAAAGGAAAAAAATTAAATTCTAGGACTATTAAAATTATTAAGATACATTATGTATAGGAACCAATTCCCCAAGATGAATATAATTACAATATTATGACTCACAAATATATTCTAATAAAAAACAAAAAAAATCTAACATTAAAAATTTATATGCTGGGGGGACAGGGATGTGGCACAGTGGTGGAGTTCTTGCTTTGCATGCACAAGGCCCTAGGTTTGATCCCCAGCACCACCAAAAAAAAAAATTCTACTTTTATCTCTAAAAGAACTCCATACACACCTTTTCTACTTATCTTTCGGGTAGCACTTGCAGAAGACTTCTTGACATCCATGACAGAATCAAACACAGCTGTACTTGAAGGGGCTACTTCTAATTTGTTTTCAATGTGTCTCAGCTAAAATTTAAATACCATACATATAAGTTAATTCTGTAAATAATCCAGCTACCACTCGTTTATGTGGTTATTTAAAATTATATTACCCAATATTTTCCCCCAAAGTAGAAAAACTCAGAAATGGTTTCTTAGTTTTATCACTGTTTATGACAGCTATCATTACACTTTAGACATAACGCTGCTCAAATTTGAACAAAAGACAATGAAAAACATTATGAAGATTATCAAAGATTTCTATCCTTCATGTTGGAATATGTTAACTATTGAGTTTCTTAAAAGCATTAAATTATCTGACATTACATGTCATGTATTTTCTACATTTTACATGCAAAAATGAGGAAAGAATGATTGAGATGGCTAAATTAAGGACTATGCAATGAGTCACAACTTTTTATAGATTTATGTCTGTGAAATAAGTTTCATAACGAAAACAAGATTCACAGGATAGATTGAATTTAGTCAGGTTTCACACATCCTTTGCAATGTAAGGCAACTTTGGGTATAACCATCAGTGTTCTCAATGTGTTTAAAAAAGCATCTTTGCCCGAATAGTAGAGTATTATATGCTTACAGGAGAATATTTGAAAAAAATATACATATTAAAAATATACTTTCATTTATATACATATATATATAAAATAAAATTAAAACTATCAAAACTCTACTATATAGAAATACTTTGGCTGGGGGGTGGTAGCATATGCTTGTAATCTCAGCTACTCAAGAGGCCAAGGCAGCAAGTTCATAAGTTAGAGGCCAGCCTGAATAATATAGCAAGACCTTGTCTTAAATTTAAAAGGCCCAGACTTGTAGCTCAGTAAGAAAACATTAGCATGGGTGTTACTCCAGGTTCAATCCCCAGTTCTACAAAAAATAAAATAAAATAAATTAAAATAAAATACTGTATATAATTTTGATTCATCCTTCAGATTTTTTCATTGTAATGAACTCAAAACACTGAAATAATACTACACAGTAGTATTTCTGTACCAGTCTTTTCCCTGTACTGATTATTATGAGTCCTTTACAAATTCTTCAAAAACATAGTTGTTTTTAAAAAACAACTATGAATGAAGTTTAGTTATGAATTAGCTTAGAACTAAATCAAATTGAGGAATAAAAACTATTCCGGTATTATAGATGTATAATATATAAAAGAGACAGAATGTACATTGCTTATTCATAGGGCCAAAACTTGATCCTGCATTGGGACCAAATCTAAGTAGTAACAATTTTTCTAGATTCGTTTTCAAAAGAGGTCTAAAGATTAGAGGATGGAAAATACCATAAAAATACTCAGACAGTAAAGAAACAAGTATTTTAAATCAGGTAGTATATAAAAGAAAACAAAAGGGCATATTAAGAGACAATTTGCCCAGAAAGCAAATCAAAAAGCAGTGTCTCCATTTGAAGAGACTAAATATCACTTGCCAAATGTACATTCCTAAAATCCAGATAAGATTGGGCAGAACACAAATGGGAAAAAGTTGCCCATAGTCATTATTCTTCAATAGTATGAAAGAAAACAGTTTGTTACCTCCTCACAAAAGAAGAGGTAACTTACTAACCATTCAAAGCTTCAAGAAAAGCTGGCTCCCTTCCCTTCCTCCGTGGCAATGAGCCTTCTACACAGACACAGGCCTATCATTATCAAATTCATTCTATTAAATCTTCATTTCAACATACCAAATGAACAAATCTATTAAAGGTGAATAAATTACACAAGCTTATTTTAGTATTTTATATCCATGCTGTTAGGGCCCTTGATACTTAAAGTAGTGTCACTTTTTATACCCTTACTATTTAACAGTTATGTTCATTTTGTAATGTATGTCATTTCTTACCAAAATGTTTATTTTCTATTCAAAAAAGTGCTACAGAAAAATTTTACCCTGTCTAATCAGGAAATTAATTTTAAAACAAATAAGTAAATGGAAGTTAAAACAACTTACAGCAGCCTTGGTCTGAGAAAGTGCATCCCATGTTGTGGTTATATCTGCTGGGATAAAAGTAATATTTACTAAATCTGAATCTCTGAAGTAAATCTCAAAATACAATTTTAGTAAGCTCCCAAATGCACTGAAAGTTTTGAATCACTTTATTAGGCAGAACTCTTCTTCAGCAAACATTTCACTATACTGAACCAAAACACATCTTTTTTTTGTAATTACCATCATATAAAGCTAAGCTTCCTACCAAACAGAATTAAATAGGTACTGATATTATTTAGGAAAACTAGATTGACACTTCCACATATACATATGGCAGATACGTTCAAAAATAAGCAGTATCCTGAGTTTACTCTAATAAAGTAAACAAATAAAAAATTTTGTACGGCTTTGTATTTGACATTACAATGTGAAAAAGATCAGAAAACTACTCCAGACTTCAATCTACCAGTAGAAACAAAGGTAAAATCCATAAGGCTACATATTTCCCAGGAGTCGTCCTTTTCCAGGATAAATATTTTCATTTCCTTCAAATACTTCCCCATAATTTAATTTCCAAATCACTCACAAATCCAATAATCTCCTTTGAGATGTACTTCAGTTTGTAGAACTCCTTTAAAATATATCATGCTTTAAAATTATCACTAGTACATGATTTAAATAGGAGTTCAATGGACTATTATTTTTGTTACCTGTGCACTTGATCTATTCTTAGGAGCTGTATTATACTATTTATTGTCATTAAATAAGAATTTCTGAAAAACTATATAAAATTAATTTTACATGGGCTAGTTCATTTTAAAAAAGGATTTTTCATTATAAAACAGTTTAACATAGGATGTTTTGAAAGTAAGGTATCTTGTATATTCAAATTTAACATTCTTTAATTGTTTCCTAAATCAAAGCATGTGTATAGTTTTTATTTTCTGGTTAGATTAGAATTTAAAATATTTGACCTAAATAAAGAATTAACTTAAAAAGAACAGTACCTTACCTTGAACAGTATCCTTGCTTGGAGAGTTCCTTGGATTTGATAAAGGCACCTCTTTTGATCTACTGCTCCTCATCCTGCCAATTTACCTGAAATCACATTATCATCATTTACTGAACATCAATATTATAACATAAAGAAAATGGCCTGACTTAATTTGCCCTTCATAAAAATCAGAAAAAGATTCTATCATCTCTAAAATGTATCTGTATGCCTTTTAGGAGTTTCTCATAACCAAATGATAGAAATATAAACCATTAAATATTATATCATGATCAACTCATATCCATTAGAATGACTAATATTAAAAAAACAGAACCTAACAAGTGTTGATGAAGGTGTGGAAAACCTAAAGCCCTGCGCAGTACTGGTAGGAATGTATATTGGTATAGTCACTATGGAAAATGTTACGGCAGTTCTTCATAAATTAAAAAAAGCTGGGCGTGACGGTACACGCCTGTAATCCTACTACTCGGGAGGCTAAGACAGGAGAACAGCTGTGAGTTTGAGACCAGCCTGGGCTACAAGTGAGTTCAAGGCCAGCCTGGACTGCATAATGAGACTGTCTCAAAAAGAAAAAAAAATTACTCTAAGTTCCAGTAATTCCACTTCTGGGTATATACCACCCCCCCCCAAAATGAAAGAAAAGTCCTGAAGAGATTTATATACCCATACCCACAATAGCATTATTCACAGCAGCTAAATGGAAGCAGCTCAACTGTCCATCAGCAAATGAGTAAATAAGTAAAATGTTTCTATATATATATATATATATATATATATAAATAAAGAAAACTGTTTACAAATGCTACAACATGGAGAAACCTTAAAGACATTATGTTAAGTGAAATAACCAAGTCACAGAAAGACAAACACTATATAATTCTATTTATATGGGGTACTAAATAAAAATCAGAGAGAAAAATAGAATTGTGGTTACCAGGGGCTAGGAAGAAGAAGGAATGGGAAGTTACTGTTTAGTGGATATAGAGTTTCAATTTTGAAAAGAAAATAAAATGTGTTTTGAGATACAGATTTACTACATAGTCCAGGTTGACCTCAAACTCACAGCAAATCCTCCTTCCTCAGCCTCCCAAGTGCTGGGATTACAGGTGTGCACCACCTCTCTGGCTTCTGCAAATTTTTTAAAAGAGCTCTGAAGATAGATTGTGGCACAATATAAAGAATGTATGTAGTACTAATGAGCTATACACTTAAAAATGCTTAAGAGGGGCTCAGGGTGCCAGTGATACAGCAGTTGCCTACATGTGAGGCCCTGGGTTGCATTCCAGCACTGCAATCAATAAATGGTTAAGCCAGATGCAAAAGCTCAAGCATACGGTCCCAATAATCAGAAGACCAAGGCAGGAAGATCAGCTGACCCTAGCAGTTCCAGGCCTGCCTGTGTAATATAACAAGACCTAATTTTAAAGAAAGTGGAGGAAGGAGAAGAGAAAGGAGAGAGGAAAGGGGACGGGGATAAGACAACAATGACGGAATGGGTTAAGATGATGAATTTCACTGATCTCTGTATATTACCACAATATAAAAAGGAAAAGAAAGATTATATTCAAAGAGAGAGAACATAATATGCTTATGCTTAGAAAGCCTGATGAGAGAAGTCATATTTTATTTTTCTATTGAGACAGAAGGATTTATCTGTTATAAAAGCCGCAGGGTTGGGGCTGCAGTTCAGTAATAGAACACATGTTTACCCTTCATAATGCCTTGTATTTAAACTCCAGCATCAAAACCAGAAGAAAAAAAAATCATGTAATACCAACAAAGGAAGTCTAGAAACTACAGGAGAAAAACTCATCCCTACTCCAAAATCCTAGGACAACCATTAAGATATTCTATATATTCTCTTGTAATTTTCTTTTTCTTATTGTAATGACTGTAATTTCTATTTTATGTCCTGCTTTACTTAACTGCTATACATTTGTGATAGTTTTAAGATATATTTTTAAAAGCTAAGTGTGGTGGCACATGCTTGTAATCCCAGTATTTAGGTGGCTAAGGCAAAAGGACTGCGAATTTGAGGCCAGCCTGGGCTACATACTGATTTCGAGGCCAGCCTGAACTATATAGTGAAACCCTGCCCCCACCAATATATATATTTTTAATTTATATATAATGAATTACTTTTAATTTTACTATATATATATTATATTCTTTTCTTCAAGAATGGAACTTAATTTTTCTTGTATTGAGTATAGATTGGACTTAGTGACTCACTTTTAGCTAATATTAAATGTGGTAGAAATGAGGAGCTAAGATTTCTACAGTTAGGCAGTGGAAAGCATTTTCTCCACCCCAACTCAAGGATGCAGTTGTTTGGTTTGGGTAAACAATTTCCCTGAAAATGTTCATGTGTAAGAAGTGGGGCTTTTTCAAAATGAATGAAGTGCTGGCCTCATAGGCAGATTAAGCTATTGATGAGTTCATAAAAATGCACTGCTAGAAGGTGGGACCCAGTTAAAGGAATAGAGTCACTTGGGGTGTGCCCCTAAAGGGTACATTCTGTTCTCAGGCCTTCCCTCTCTTTCTCTCTCTCTGTTTCCTCGTCTTGAGGTGGGTAACTTTTCTCTACTATGTGGTTTATGCTTCAGGGTCAGCTGACCATGGACTGAAATCTGAAAATGTGAGCCAAAATAAACCTTTTCTCCTTTAAGTTGTGTATGTCAGCTATTTTTCACAGCAACAGGAAGCTGACAAATACTTATGTCATGAGAACAGTGAAGTTGCCCTGAAGAGCTCCATTTGGCAAAGAACTGAGGCTTTTTGCCTACAACTATCGAAGGGAGCACTCCAGGAAGCAGATCTTCCTGCCCAGTCTTCAGATGATTATAGCCCTATTTGACATTGTGACTGTAATCTCATGACAGACCTTGAATGAAAATCACCCAGATAAGCTGTTCCTGAATTGCTTACGTATAGAAAGTGAAATAACAAATGCCTCCTGTTTTTAATGTTTAAACGGGGTGAGGGTGGGAGTTTATTAGATAAGTCATACATTATCTCATTTCTCTATTAGAAATAGTCCTGAACTGAATATACTTGTATGTAAGTTTTGGTTTTTTTTTTTTTGCTTACTTGGATTGTTTATCTAGAACAGGATCTGTAAAGTGTGTTAAAACTGGACTAAAGAATGTGAAGGTCATGCTGCTCTTAAAAGCCAATGTCAAAACTATTTTTTCCAATATACAGTAATAGAAGAGCCTACCAACTTTATCAATAACTTTATAGTGAATATTATGTATTTTTCTTTTGCTGACTTAACAGGAAGAAGAGTTGCACTGATTTAAATTTAGTAATGCTAATAGGATTAAATTTTCTGCCACAGATTCTAATCTTAGTTTTCCCCCACCCTTGATACTAGGTACTGTAGCCTGGACCTTCACATTGACTACATTCTCAGTGCTTTACATTTTTTTTTCCAGACAGGGTCTTACTTACCAAGTCACCAAGTTGCCAGGGCTGGGGGTTGGACTTCTGATCCTCCTGCCCCAACTTCTGGCTCTAATCTTGTTTCTTTACTGGTAAAGTATCTTTTCTCATCCTTTTCCCAATTACCTACCAGGATACCAATATTTCCTTATTAATTTAATGAACTGTTTACATTATAGAAATAGAAAACCTTTGTCATATGTGATAAAACTTATTTTCTCCAATTAGTTGTCTGCATAGGAAGTATAATACACTGAATATTAAAGACTCCAATCTTTTAAGGAAAGGAAATGCTTATCTACTAAATCCAAATACATAAAATTAATGCATATAATTAAAGTTTAAGAAATAATCTTACCTAATAGTAAATATTACTGATTTTAAAATTTCCTAAGGGAAAAAATTTAAAAATTAAATTCCCTAACAAAAAAACTTCAAAAATGTCCTAAAAATAAAATTCTTCATAGATTATAAGATGTGGCTCCAAGGAAAGTAAATCTAGGTTTCTGAAAACAGGGATAGTAGAAAAATTAAAATCAGCAAATGTGCCCACAGTTTAAAATTTTCAAACATAAAAACTTTAATAACCTGTCAACATAGATTTAAAAACTAATTCATTTGCTTTTCTCCTGATAAAAATGGACCTAGCAAACTTAAAATGGTAACTAAACGAACAGGGTTATTCTGTAACACTAATCGGTCAGTGATCTGATAAAAAAAAGTTTTCTTTGGATAAACTTCTCTGTTTAAAATTAAAATAATCCTAAAAGATACAGTAATTATAATTTTTCCCCAACTGGAAAAAGAAGTAGATTACATAATAAAAAATTACCTTTCTATTTATAATTTCCATGTTTAGAGCCTGATGCTAAGGCTGAGACAGTGCATAAGTTTATCTAAAAATATGTCTATTTCTGCTTCAAAATAAATATCCTACTAATGGTCAATCATCTTCAAATAAATATTAAGAATGACACTTATGAATCATTTCATACTATAAATAAATTATAGTACAGTCATCATTAACAATGAGAATGAACGAATTACAGTTGCATGCCACAGCTGAGTATAACATACCTGTTAAGTATGGAATAGCAGAAACAACACTGCATGCCACAAAATACTATTAAGTAAAATATAAAACAGGCAAAGTATTCTAACAACCTTGGAGTGACTAGATTAGAACAACTGAATTTAATCCAACTGAACTAAACTGATTTGGGTGCTGATTAATTAGACATAATCATTAGTAATTTGAGTGTTGATTTCAAAGATATGTTTAGTTTATGAGACTTTACCAAGCTGTACATTTACATACTTCTTCAATGTACATTGCACTTCAATTAAAATATTTTCATATTACAGAAAAGAAGTATCTCCTGAATTAGGATATATAGTTTAAATCCAGTTCTTGTCTATCCTCATGATGTACCTTAATTTTTCAATAAACTTACTTTCAAAATCTCCAGTTATCTTATACTCCATAAATAAATATTTTTACTGTATTTATATAGGTCTCTTCTCTATGTAACAATACTATATGTAATATATAAGTAATCAATATTTTTTTAAAAAGAGAAAAAAGAATTGAGAAAAAGTACAACGAAAAACAATCTCTCCATGGATTACCAAAAGTCATACTGTCTTTAAAATGTAAATCTCAATTTGATTCAATCTTACTTCAGAAAGAATGACAAATACCAAGAAATCAGTAAAAAACATTCGCAAGCCTGCAGGGAAAGGATAATTATTGGTGGGAATTTAAAGTAGCACAACCACTATGAAAATCAGTGTGGAAATTCCTCAAAAACCTAAAAATAGAAATTTTATTTTACCCAGCTATTCCCCTTCTAGGTAGCTTCCCAAAAGATTTAAAGACGTCATATTACAGTAATAGATGCATATCCATGTTTAAAGCAGCATAACTCACAATAGCTAAATCTTGGAAGTGGCCTCTGTGTGGTCACATGAACAGATGAATGGATAAGAAACTGTGGTATAGTATTTATATACAATGGACACTACTCTGCTATAAAGAAAGATAAACTTGAGTCATCTGTGGGAAAATGGATGTTCCTTGAGACCATAATGTTAAGTGAAATATATCAGACACACAGGCTTAATCGCATAGCTTCTCTTATAGGAGAAACTCAAACTATAAATATAGAGAAAAAAAGATATAGGAAAAAATGGAGATAGATCTTTTGCAAAAGGAAAGAGAGCCAAGAGATTGAGAAAGTGGGGAAGGAGGAGAGGGGAAAGAGATTAAAACAAAGAATTAAGATGTACTATGTACATGTACCAGCTTCCCACGAAGAATGTAACCATTATGTCCTACCAAAATGTACCATACAAAAATAAAAAATATATACATCTCATTTTGCAAAATGCCTTTTCCTAGTCATTTTATTCTATTTTTTTTTTTCCGGGACCGGGGATCGAACTCAGGGCCCTAGTGCTCAGCGGCAAGCACTTAGCCCATTGAGCTGTACCTCCAGCCCTTCCTAGTCATTTTAAAAGTTTACAAAGCACCCATGTTCTCACCCCTCAATTTAAAAACTCCATTACCAAAATGGCAGAAGTCTCTTGTGTATGTCTACTCATATTCATCCCTCTTCTTGATCCAGAATAACAACTATCTTGAACTCAGTGCTTACCATGTATATATTCATTTGATTCCAACAGTTTTCAAAAGTTGAAACAGACTCCTTCCTTTTAAACACAAAATAAATTATCTCATTATGCCTTTAAAGTGCTCTTGAAAAGATCTGTTAAATGAAATTGTGTATCTTTTTGTCTGGCAGAATGCCTTTCCAGGCCAAACTACCTCCTTTAAATCTTTTGTAGAACACCCATAGAATTACTTCTTCACCAGCTTTCCATAGTGCTGTTTACTTTGATGGCATTTATCATTACCTACACATATATAAACATGTCTATTCATTTAAGAAACATGCATTGCTCAATTAATGTTCACAATGTATTCATTCAATAAACATTCATTGAGCATTTAATGCTCACAATGTTAGAGGAGACACATAAATTATACATACTCTGATTAGTGCTACAATAAAATTACAAATAGCATTTAGTATGTATCAGTCTCTCCAGAAGATAGTGTGGTCCTCATAGACTGTATCTTCTTATTCATCTTCATATTAACAGAATCTTTAAGTAAAAACATGAACAAATGACAGTGTTACAAGTTTTTATAGATTGAATTTATATACAGAAAAAAATAGGGAATCAAAGGTAGGGCTGCCAGTGAAAGGACAAATTGGGGGGGAAGGTGGTGAGATGGGTTAAAAGAAGAAAAAACATGACCATAGAAACAAAAGAGGTAAAGAACCAGCCGGAAAGCACTCAAGAAAGATGAACACACAGGGCAGTAAATTGGAAAGAAAAAAAAAAAGAATGAAATTCATATACTATTTTGTAAGTAGTCTATAAAAAAAGTGGTGGTAAGGTAAACTATGAGGCACGCACACAAAATATAACTGTCCATGTTGATGACAGCAGGACAGAGAAAAGAGCCACATGTAGCCCTATAGTAATTTAAATATATGTCATTTGATAATGGGAGTTACCTGATAAATCATTATTAATGCACAAGTCAGAAGACTGGAAAAATGCAAAATCCTATTGCTCTGGCTATCACCAAGTAAGAGCCTAATTATGAACAGAAAAAAAATAGTACAATAAATATAGGCAAGCTGCATTAAAGACTCATTTGTTCATTCTCTGAATGTGAACAAGGTAATGAGCAGCTGGATTGCAGCAAAATGTTGTCATACAGATCCACTGAGCAGTAGAAACTACCCAGGGAAGATATTCTCCTAGCTACCTACTCAAGAGGGAGGATTAACTACTATAGCCCTAGCTTCAAACTTTAAAATATATATAAAACACACACACACACACACACACACATATATATATATAATATAATATATATAATGTGTGTCACACACAAAAAATAGCTAAGATAACTGTCCTACTAATTTCTATTAATTCACTGAAAGGAACAGTTAGTGTTTTTATTGTTTGATCAGTTTTGCATGCCTGTATCTTGTAATCCAAGTAACTACTTTGAAGATAACAATATGCAATACAATAACCATCGTTAATTTTCAATCATCTTGTTTTGAAATTCTGTGCTGTTTTTACTTTTTCTTTTCTCTTAAAAAAATTTTCAGTGTTTCTTGAAAGGGAATAGTATTAGCCCAAAATGAACAGATTCTTTACAAGAATTACTAGAGAGATTCCACTTTTAATTACAAGCCTGTAACTTACCAAATTTAACTGCCTTGTTACCAAATTTAACTGCCTTGTTAAGAATTCTACTTCTTAGGAAACAAGTTCTCTGACTCTGTAAGTATGAAGATGTCTGTCACTGGGTCCCTATCCTTAACAGACCTAAAGGTTACTTCATATAGACTGAAATATAGTAACAAATATCCCAAGATCTTCAATGGACAAAAGATATCTCCAATGAGCAGGAAAAAGGCAGAATTCTACACAAAAATTTACATACTCAGAGTCAGAAATTCAGACACACTGTCACAGATTATATTAGATGATTATTTCAAGCAGTAGGCTTTAATGCATTCGTGCTCTTAAAATTCTACAAGTAAAAGTGAGGTGAAGGAAGTGGGGCTTCCTATACTTTTTTTCTTTATTATCATGTCTGGTTCTCTCATGCATAACTATAATATCACTCAAGAAAATCTGGTTAAAATTAAAACATTTATATTCATTCTCTAAAAAAAAAAAGTTGTACACTGAACTCAAAAAGTTCCAACTCAGCAGATTGTTTATTTTTCCAACCACTCAATCACAAATACATGTTTGAAAAGCATGAGGTTAATAACACCTAATTTTGGCTTTAATAATTTTGTTTCATATTAGATATACATGATGTTAAACTACACAACAAAAACATCTCTGATAATTTGTGTAGCTGCTAAATTTCTGAATTATTGTAAATGTTACAGAGAAACAGTATAAGGAAGATTGCTTTACAAATAAAGATTTTTTTGCCAGCACAAGAATCTGATTTATATTTGATAAGTCTGAGTTTGGGTGATTTTTTTAAAGTAAGTCAAGTAAACCTGAAGCTGTTTCTGGAATTGTGGCACTCTTTAGAATTAGATTTAAAAATCATGAGTAATACTTAATTCATGGCACAACTTAATAGGATTTATTTCATAAACAATTTGTGTTTAAACTTATATTCTTTCTTAGTTGAAATTATTTAAAATATATGCACATATAATTATTCTATTGTCTTTTAACATGTTACCTTGTAAGACCTTTCTTTCTTTCTTTTGGTCTTTTTCTTTTCAGAGTACCAGAAATTGAACTCAGGACCTTGAGCTTGCCAGGCAGGTGCTTATGCCACTGAGCTAAGCCCAGACCCTTAAGCTAAATCCCCAGTTCCTGGTTTTTTTAAGACAGGGTTTCACTATACATTTCAGGCTGGCTTTGAACTCACTTTGTACCCCAGGTTGGGCTCAAACTCACAGCAACCCTCCTGACTCAGCTTCTGGAATGTTAGGATTACAGGCTTGCACCACCAGGTCCTGAGAGACATTTTTGGTTTAGGGCTGGCTAATCTTTTAGTATTGTATGAAACATCTGGCTTCATTTTTTTTTTTTTTTTTTGCCTATTTGCAATCAAGAATTAGATTCTGAGACTTATCAATGGAACTATCATTCAGGAAACAGGTCTGGAATATCTACTGTGTACTGCATACTATTAACGGAATAGGGATAACAAAGAGAAATAAAACATTATCCCAGGCTGGCTCAGGGGCACAAGTGCCTGGCTGGCAAGTACAAGGTCCTGAGTTTGATTCCCAGTACCAAAAAAACCCAAAGAAAACAAAAAACCTTATTTAAAAATATTATCCCTACAGTCCTATGTTAATATACAAATGTGTAAATAGTAGTAGTATAGAAGAGAAAAAGGACAATAAGGTGCTATGGGTCCACAAAAAGGAAACAACTACAATTAGGTTGATAAGGGCTTCCAATGAAAGAAAAATTGTTTTTGTTAATTTTGCCCTTCAACTAGCTAAGTTATTCAAAGTCAAAGAAAATTTTCCAAAACTGTATTTTCCTTGTTTTTTTTTCCTCAAAAAAAAAGAAGTGACAGTAAGTACCTCTCCTCTACCTTTTAAAAACTCTAAAATATATACAAGTACACTGAAAATTCTGCTTTGTGTCCTGGATTCTCTCTCCTCAGATTTAACTGGTGTTGACAGTTTTTTATGTATCAGCCTTTGTAGTGCCAATTGTATACTTTAAGTTAGGAAAAATTAATATAATAATACTTGCAAACTACATGACATCTTTAGAAGAGTAAGTATTTAATAAGTACATAGTAAGCAAGCAAAGCACAGACTCATTCCTGGGGCCTTTTTTGGTTCATTAGTTTTTGCTTATTTGTGTTTCTTTTCATTGTCTTCAGCTCTTCTTAAATAAAAGCCTTTAGTCGGGCTGTAGTTTAGCTCTGTTTCATTTCAGTATGTGACTTTATTTTCTCTATTATCTTCACCCTGCATAATGAGTACATTATGTATTCATATAAGAATGAGTTAAAAAGAAAAAAAAGTTTTAATACTATTACAGGAATAGTTTGGAATTCAAAAGATATTGCCCAAAACTGCTTGATCCTCCTATTGCTGCACCAGGCACAAACAGGAAACCCTCAGAGACACTCAAAAATCCCTGTCCTTTGAAAAGTGGTATAGATTTTACATTCAGAAAATAGAAAAGAGGAACTAGGTATTTCTAACTTGTGTAACTTAGATGACTGAGTTTATTTTTTAGAGAATAACCACGAATCAACTTTTGGAGATGTTCAATTTGGTGTAGCTCAGGCTGGCCTGAGCTCATGGCAATCCTCCTGCCTCAGCCTCACCAGTGCTGGGGTTACAGGAATGTGCTACCATACCTGGCCTGACTTTTTGATTTCTTAAGCTATGTGGCACTCTTTCTTGACTTGGGATCATTGTATATATTGTTCCTATTCCCTGAAAACCCTTGCCTATTCTTAACTCTTTTATTCATTCTTTAGGTCTTAGCTCACTTTCTTCTGTACTTCTCAGATTAGGTAAATTCTTTCATCATATGCTCCCATATCACCTGTGTATTTATTTTCATCCCAATTGTAATGTGTTCAATATAGTCTAACCATTAGACTTCTTGAAGGCAGGAGCCATGCTTGTTCTTTTCAGGATGTATCCCAACTACTTACCACTACTCATTCCTATTACACACCTGGCACACAAGTATGTTAAATGAATCAATGGTATGGGTCAGGAAGAGGAAAAGATTTTTCATGCCTGATGCAGCAACGGGAGGATCAAGCAGTTTGCTAAAACAACTTAACCTACTTTGTTTAGGAGGGAAAGGAGAAAAAAAAAGCTTCACCAGCAAGTATCTGTTAGGAAGTCCTATCCTATGGGGTTTGTTTGGTAACAGTTGAGACACCTGGATTAAAAAAGCATTTTTTAAACAAGTTAAGGTGCAGTGAAGTTAATAGAACAGAGGCTCAAAGGAGGATAAAACCTAGGTGGGAAAGCATGGTGAGTTTTGCTAATGAGACTCCGTGAGCAGACCGGGGATTATGCAAATGATAGCTGAGCTTGAATATTATGAGAGGCTCTAAGGGAATGCTGCTGGGGAGGTTTCAGAGGTTGGAGAGACTTGGATTTCCACCTATCATTTACCTGCTGAGTAACCATGGAGTAGTTCCATAGTCTGCCTGATAGTTTCTTCATTGATAAAATGGATGTAAAGGTTCTTGCCTGACTGGTTATGATAGAGATTAGAAATAATTCATAGGAAACAATACAGCCCTTGTTTCACAGAGAAAGAACACATACACAGTAGCTATGATTATTAACACATAATTGGCCACAATCATCATTGCCTATAGTGTTAGAGGCCTATAATTTTGGGTCCTGGTTCAAAGGAAATGTTGCTGTCAGTTGTTCTGGAGCTTTGGAAGACAAATGTTCTCAGGATTAGTCTCTCCACTTATGTTCATTTTTATGGAATTATCAGTGTTCTTACAAGTTTAGGTTTCAAACAGTACAACTAAAGATAATCTCCAAAGCTGTGGTTCTCAAAGTTAACTCTGTATTAGGATCCTCATAGACATTTAAAAATACACGTTTGAGCCAAGAATGGTGGTGCACACCTGTAATCCCAGCACTCGGGAGGCTCAGGCAGGAGGATTGTTGAGCGTTTGAGACCAGCTTGGGTTACAAAGTGAGTTTAAGGCCAGCCTGAACTGCATAATGAGATCCTGTCTCAAAAAGACAAACACACACACACACACACACACACACACACACACACACACAAAACAAAACAAACAGGTTTGTAGGCCTCTTCTCAGACCTACTCAACGAAAATCTCTTAGAGGTAGTTTGGGTATCTTTGTGTTTAACCTTTTATCCCAGTGATTGCACTCCTAAAGTGTGCTCATAGCTGCCTGGAGGAAGGCATTGCATGGCTGCTCTGAACCTCACATGCAATAGAATCATATGTCTTGAGTTATTTGGAAGAGTTCCTTAAGAGGCTTAAAAGGTAGGTACAAGACTAGACTTGGTGATACATACCTATCACTGGTATTTGAGAGGCTGAGGCAGGAGAATTCTAAGTTTGAGGCCAGTGTGTGAGAGAGAGAGAGAGACAGATACATAGATAGACACAGACACTGGGTTCATTCACTAGCACTACAAAAGAAAACAAAACTAGAGGGGGAACTGGGGAGAAGTGATTTAAAAGTATACTGAAATGCAAAGAATCACTTCCCTATTTACCATGGATTAAACAATTAGCAGATGTGATGATTTTATCATTGAAGGTGCATTTTGACATATTATACTAGCATCTTCAGACTATATTTTGTACACTATCTTTTTGTGAGTGTGTGGTGTAGGGATAATGGTGGCATTGAGGGTGAATGGGGATTGGGGATTGAACTCAAGACACTAGCCTGCTAAGTAAATGTTCTACCACTAAGCTACATCCTAGCCCTGGAATTAGGATTTTTACTGAAACTAAAAAGAACTGAATTAAAAATATTAGTGTGCTGAAAATAAGGGCATTTGTTTATTTGTCTGTGCCTAGAACTGAGCCCAAGTAATCCTGCCAATCTCTTGAACAGCTGAGACTACAGGCATCTACCACAACATCTGACTTAAGCATTGTTTCAGAGATACTTTTGGTTCATTTCAATGTAATTGTTCACGAAAACATATTTTTTGGAAACTATATCTCTTATTTGGGGTGTCCAGGTAAAAATGACTTTCAGTTCTTCCTAAACTTTCTCTTCACAGAACACTTGATGTCTCAGAAATTTTTTTCATGGGGCTGTTATGCAAAAAACAAAAACAAAAAACCAAAAAAAAAAAACCCATCTAACAGTCTCAACAGTGATGGCAAACCCTTTAGAGCTTTCAATGGCGACAAACGGCCAGCTGTGACACATATACCATAGGTTTACCACTGCTGGATTAGACCATGTAAGTAAGTATGTCCTAATATTTAATAACAATATGAAACATATATACATGTAAATTGGAAGAATCATTTTTATTATTAAATAAGCACAACTACTAATGGAATGTGTGTATCTGGCAGATATTATGCAACTTATCAAACTCTGAATCATTTTGGCCACTGCCATCTTCATTTACTAGTCCACATTACTGTTGCACAGTACTTGCCGTGATCACAGCAATTCTCCCAAAACCTATTCTGTGTCATTAAAAAACAGAGCAAATATCATGTAGATGACAGACAAGTAGTTCCCGCAGTATCCATGTGAGTTTATGCTGATGTGCTAACACATCTCAACGCACAATTTGAGAACTCTGACTCTGAGCTTAGAAACATTATTTTAGCCAATGCATTTGCTTTGTAAATTAAGAAAGAGGACTGAAGATCACAAAGCTAGTAGAAAAGTAAATTACTTATTAGGGGTTTGCCTAGATTAACTTCAACCTTTCATCAACAAGTTTCAAAATAGGATCTAATCATGTACATTCTGTGGATGAAATCTGTAGATTTCTTTACAAAACTATATTTAAAACCACATTTATACTACCAGTAAAAAAATTCTGCTTTAGTAGTTTATCTTTTAGAAAAAGAAGTTTCAGAAGTTATAAAAGTGAGAGTTAACAATAAAACAAGAGAAAGCACCTAAAGGGAAAAAAGGAAAGCCATCTACTTCTCCAGGGACAAAATAGGCAACAGTCTTAATATCTATCCTTACAGACCTTTTTCTATGTACATATAAAATCAAAACAAAATTATATTCTGTTGCTTAAATGTCTATTTTTTATAATCATATTGCATATTATAGTGCAATTTGTTTCTTGCACTATTATATCATGCGTGTTCTTCCATGTCAGTACATAGTAGTAATAGCAAATACTTATGTGAATCATACTGCACTTACTTAGGGCACAAATACTAACACATTTGGTTCTCATGATAGCCCTGTAAAGTAAGAACCATTATTATATCCAGTTTATAGAGAGGTTAAGTAATGGTCAATGCAAGTACAAGTGATGAAGCAGTTAGGATTTGAACCCAAAGAATCTGCTGTATGATGCATGTGCTGAAGGACATGCTCAGCTGCTCCTCATGAAGTAAATTTAGATATACCCAAAAACCTGTTAACAACTGCAGAATACCTCACAGCATAAATATACTAACTACTCCTCTACCAATGGACATGTAGGACATTTTTTATAAATGTTGGCATTTATTGGTAATAATGCTAATATAGACATTCTTAAAAATTATTCCTATGCTTTGTGTTAAAATTTATGTAAGATAAACTAAAAATGAAATTATCCTATCAACAAGTACATACACTTTTAGTTTTGACAAGGCAATGTTTCCTCCAAGAAAGCTATTCTTGGAACAGGGTCGAGAGGAGATTCACTTTCATATGAACAAACACTTTTGATTCATGAAAAGCACAGCCCATTTTGAATGTTTAATATTGATATAGGATACACTGCCAAATTGATTACTGTTATGCACTGATTTGATAGTTATCTCACACTAAATAAATGTACACATAGCCAATTCTTCTCCCAGTTGGGGAACCAATTATGAATGAGATAGTTCCCCCTGTATGACCCTGTTTTCTTACATAAAACATGAGAATTGGACTAGCTGGCCTTTCAAATTTAAAACTCCCAATGCTGTGATTAAGAAGTGACTTAACATTCTTACAACCCTACAATTATAGTACAGGTTCGAGTCTAAAGCTCCGATTTTCTTTAAATTACAATAAATACTGCCAGGACACCTAGGCAAATCATTACAATAGTCAATAAAGATTTTAGGATCTACCTATGGCCTATTCTTAGTGGCTTTTCAATCCCAGGTTGTCATTCCCCTGCTACCTAGCAAATCTGAACATATCTCTGGAGTATACACCTAAGAAAAGCTTTAGGGTACCTAGGAACAAAGAACTAGTTTTTTGTTTTTTTTTTTAAATATTATCCTGGGGCCGCTCTTTAGTCAATTAATTCAACTCATATTTACATTGTATGTTAGGCACTAGTGTACAATAGCAAACAAAAGATCTCTGCCAACTTGGAATTAAGAGGCCAGATTAGTAACTCAAAATACCCACATGCAAATGTAAAATTACACTTACAATAACAAAGAAAACAACAACAAAAAAATCAGTTCAGGAAAAATTTTTAAAACACGCAATCTTTTCCTTTTCCTTTTTTCTTAAACTATTTGTGACACTAAAAATTGTTTGACATGGGGGGGAAATCAATAAAGAAAACTATTTCACAATTTGCCCCACACTGCAAAAATAATAATCACAACTGCAGTTTAAACTTTCAAATCATCTGTTGTCTTTATTATAAAATTACCAAGATGTTACTATTTTCCAGATGTTACTACTGATCATGTGACCTGAATATATGTTTTACATCCAGGAATATAAATAAGTTTCTTAAGAATCTTACTCAAGCAAGAACTGTAGAGAGGTAAAATGATCCATTATATTAACAAAATGTTATGAAAATGGTAATACTTTTAAAGGACTGACAACATAAAAAGTTGCACATAAAAATGAACAAAAGTACGATTTCAAAAAATATTTTAATAACACCAAACGCCAAGGTTACCTGTTAATTTTTAAAATAAAAGCACATAATTCTAGATGATGAATAGAAATAAGGACTATTTAAATAAATAAATGAATTTTCTTGTGTATCTAGTTTCCACAACTGCAAAATAAGGCCACCTGCCATACTTCTTTACAAAACATTGCCATAAAGACTAAATTTTCAAAAGTCATTTATTTCAGACAACGGCTTCTTTTTTGCTCTTACAGCAATTTAACAAATAAAAGTGGTTAGGTTCGGCCTTCCCTTCTCCCGCCCACAATGTCTAAGTGTTACAAAATGGGCAAAAGACAGGCAACCAGAAGCAGAAGAAACAAATTCAAAAGTGTCATAAGTTACTCCAGAGAAGGCTGGCTGTCAAAGTAGTAACTTTCTTACATATCCACATTATTTCAGAAAGTCACCGACAATTCTTCACATGTAAAAACTGTTTACATGTGTAACTCACCAGCATCACGAACAGTTCTGCTGTTACCTCAGAGGGGGGAAATACACTTTGTATACAATGTATTCTAGCTGGAGTTTTTCTTATTAAAGTATCCTGCATTTAATGTGATGATAGTTAAACGGCTCAGATTTTGTTGCACTGAAGAGTTTGTCAGTTTAGAATACCAAAACTATGACATGTTCAATACCAAAACTATTACAAGTCAAGCAACTTCTAGCATACATCTAACAACTAATCCGCCAAAGTCACAATCCCAATTAGCAGCACACCGCCTTGTTTAAAAAACATAGTCTAAGATAAATATTTCAAATGGAGGGCACCTTGCAGTATTTTATCATTATTTCCACAAACTTTTCAGGCTATTTCTACGTCTACCTATCTAATACAGACTTTTCCTTTAAAAGCCTTAAAATACAAGCCAGGGAAAATGGTTAACATGGCAACGTCAACGACTTCTTCAAAATCAAAACAAAATCACCATCGAAACAGAGTACATGGACACTGATCACCATCCTTGAAAACCTATTTTTTTCCTAAATGAAAGATTTGTTAGTACATTACACCCACATTAAAAATCTATATCTACGTACAAGTTCCTAGCTGAAAATTTAAAATCCAGGAAAACTGCAAACCTTATCTGTGGCATTACCGAAATATTATTTAGCATGGCGGGCTGCATTTAAAAGAGGGACTATGGGGAGAAATACTGACAACTTTCAAAGGGTAAAAGTCTCCCCTAAAGCACCCATGAATAAACCGGTACACTACTGTCATGCCGGACTGGAGATCAAAGTTTTTCCTGTACTGTACTGGAGACAACTGTTGCCCCCACTGAAAAGGAACAGAAACTGATCACCCTGCCACTGGGATCGGTCTCCCGGAATTTCCCAAAATATGCTCACTCGCCAAAGGAATAGAGTCACTTCTCGAAACCACAGGTGAGAGGTACCTTACTTGTTTAAAGACGGGGGTGGGGGTGGGGGTGCACTGACTGGCAGGTAAGCAGCGAGATTCCACCTTCGCCTAGCACCGGTGGGATAGGAACCCCGGGTCTCAGGATGACCCTCCCGAAAAGCCTCAGGACCGGGGAGGTCCGCCCAAGGGGACGCCAAGCAGGACCAGCGGGCCCCGCCCCACCTCTCTCGCCCCACCAGGAACCTGGGACCGCGGACAGAGGCAGCTGAGGCGCAGCAAGCGTCCGCGGTCCCCGCCAGGTCCTCCCGCAGCTCACCTGAGAGTGTCGCCTCCGCCTTCGGCTCCCACGGTGCATCCCGCGGGGCCTGGCGGAGGGTGCAGTGACGCCGCCCCGACCGGCCCCAGGGCTGCCCGGCCTGGCCTCACCGCGCCGGGGACGCACCGGGTGCCCGCGTCGAACGGACTCCCGGGATTCCGCCTGTCTGCGGGGAAGGAAGGAGAGGCGAAAAGACGCCTCCCCTTCCCCGCACCAAGCCACGTCCTGAGCTGAGGCTCTCTGCAGTTCTCTCTGGCGCAGGTCTGGCCCCGCTCCCCCGCCCGGGAGTCACTTCGGCAGCGGCGGCCCAGTCGCCATTACAGTCCAACAACTGACACGGAGGAGGAGCGGCGCCGGCGGCGGTGGCGGCGGCCGCGGCGCGAGGCAGGGCGGGAGTGGTCCGGAGCCAGGCAAATCTCGCGAGAACTGTTCTGAGACGGTATCACAGGAATGTAACGTTGGATTAGGGCCATGTTGAGTGTGGCCAGAAAATGAAGGCGAGATGGAAGAGAGGAAACACAAGGAAGCCATATTTGGTGTGGCGAAGTTGATCCTGGCGGGACTCGGGAGGAGCCAAAGTATATCCGCAGAGGAGACCACCTCCCCGTTCCTTTTGACTCTAATTGGGCCTTCTCACTGCGCATTTCAACCCCGAGCGAGAAAAATATGCTGGGGACTTGACAAGGATGAACTCGAAGTCTGGGAACAGCAGCTTTCTGAGAGTTTACGATGTTTCACCAGTTGTCCAAATAAAGCGTCATTTCAGTCAGGTTCAGAATAATTGCAGCTCTGCGGCTCCTGCAGTTTCCCGCTGCTGTCGCTGTTGCCGTTTTATTCGTAGGGATTACAGTTCTGTTTAGCGTGCATTCTGTCTGTTTAAGACTAAAACAAGTAAAATGAAGTTTTCTCCCATTGGGTACTGGCATTAACTGTGCTTTGAGGAATCCTCTGAGGTCAACATATTTTCTCATACCTTAGTCTTCGTTTCCCTATCCTCGCATGGTAAATCCTGTCATCTGTCAAGACTTAGTTTAAAAGACTGCTTCGCTGTAAATAATGCCATCTTCCGCTACGTATTGTTTACAAGCTCTCCACTCATCAGTTCATCTTCTAGACTCATGGTTATTTACCCAGAAACTGTTTCTCATCTTTGAAGTACCTAGAAGATTTTGAGGTCTTTTTTAATACCCACTAGGACATAACACAGTTCACTAGGACATTGTACTCAATAATTGTTTTTGAGTAAATCATATCATTAACAACAGAAGGCATTCATTGAACCTTCTTCTGAGGGCCTGCAACTGTACCTGAACAAGATGTAAGTGTATGTACAGAAGCCTCGCACACATGTAAAATGTGTACTGTGTCTCCCAGAGAACGCATCATAGAAAAGAACAAGAAAGACCAGGAATGTGGCTCAATTGCACAGCGCCTGCCTGGGAAGCCTAGGCCCTGAGTTCCATTCCTGACGCCCCACCCCCCCAAGAAAAGAAATGTGGGTATCTCAACCATACAAGTGGTAGAAAGGGGGAAAAAAAGCAGCATAAGGAACGTGTAGCTTACATTTTCCCCAATCTTGCAATGTATATTATTTTTCTGAAGTTATACAATCACCTTAAGTAAGTATACTCACTTTAAAAAAAAGTTCTGAAAAACTATTTGTCCTGTAATATACCACCAGTAAAAAGGAGACATGAAATTTAGTGTTCTTAGTCCAAAGGTTACCTGTTCTTGTTCAGCCCTGATGCTACCTTCCAGGAGACAAAGAAAACAAAAGTTTTTGCCATTATGTCAACAGCAGGATTCCTGGGTATCATCAGCCTATGCTCAATTTCCCTCTCCTTTCCCTGATGATGCTGATCTGCCCTTTCCCTCACCTCCAAAATCACCTCATGACATCCTATAACACTTGTTTAAACAGTACAGATTAAATATTGAGCATATCCAATTTTGTAGTACCTGCTCATAGTTTCATGACAGTAGCTTATCTCTTAAACAAGATTTGAAGCTTAATACGCACAGATTTGTATCCTTCCTGGTAATCTCCCCAGTGTTCGGCACATAGCAGATGTTAAATATGGCTCCTTTTCTCTCCTGCCATTTTGTTTTGTTGATTTGCATTGTTTTGGAATGGGATTTTGCTACTTTGCCTAGGCTGGTGTTAAACTCCGGGCTCAAGTGATTTTCCCACCTCACCCTCCCAAGTAGCTGGCACTACAGGTAAACACTACCACGGCCTGCTCTCTTCTTAATAGAAAATAAGATCAAATTTTTATGCACTTTAGAGTCTTGGTTGATTAGTAAAGCTTTGACTTTCTCTTTTCTCTGGATAACTGCGTCTTTGCCCCAAATTTCAGACTCTCTCTCCCATTAGCTGTCATCAGTCTCCACAAAGACACAGAAGCCATCAGTACTTCAGCTCCCAAATGAAGTTTATCATTTTTCTTCTCCTCAGTCCTACAAAGCCAGATCTTTCTTCCCCTATATTTCTGTTAATAAACATTGTAAAAATATCCTTCCCACTTTTGAAAAGCTCAAAAATATTGTGCAATCCTCTCTTTTCCTTGCTCTACCCACTTATTAAGTTTCTAAACATCCTTGTTGCATCTTTCTTTTTAAAATATTAGTATGTATCAATTATCCAGAACATTGGGTCTCACTGTGGCATTTTCACACAAGTATACAACATATTGCCATCATATCCATCCCCTCACCTTACTATCTGTGAGTCAAGGCTATTAATATCTATGCTCCAGGTTTAGGCTAAAGATGAGAAGTAGCACCAGGACATTAAAAGGCAGAAATAAACAGCGGCTGTTACTATGTCCCCAAATGGTGGTGATACATTAATTGGGAAAGTTACATTTGAGTCAAAATGGATCTTGGACATAACCTACTCATTTCTACCTCCAGGCCTTTGTTTCCTAGCTTGAAACACATATTAGCCTGGTTCACAATTTGTGCCACATTCTTTAGTATGGACTCAAAAGTTACCACTACAGAAAAATTCCAGGATGTTCATAGTTCATATGTGTTCTTCCACCCTTGAATTCCATGATTCTATGTATCCACTGTAAGATAATTCCACATTTATCTTACACATCATCAAGTTTGATTGTAAAGTCCTTTGCCTCCTTCACTGAGGATTAAGACCATGAACTCTGGACTCAGAACAGACCTGGATTTGAAGCCTAACTGAGTTTATTAGCTATAAAACTTATTAGCTCTAAAACTTTGTTCAAGTTACTTTATCTCTTTTTGTACTTCAGTTTCTACTTATGAACAGTGGAGATTGCAATGATACCTACCTCTAGGGCTGTGCAAGGATTAAAAGAAGTAACACACATAAAGTACACAACATAGTACTTGACACAAAATAGGCACTCAAAAATGTTGGCTACTGTTTACCATTTTTCATAAGCTGAATCAATACCTCACTTGTACTAGGCACCCAATATTGCTTGAATGAAATTGATTTTTATTGAATTTAGATTTTGGGTGAATAATTGTATGTTTACTTTCCTGGAAGTGTGAAATTTGATACTGTTTCTAGACAACACATTGAGAAATGGAGAGCTAGAACTATACTAATGTAATGATGCTGTCCACTCTTGGTAATAAACTGAATAAGATTATACAGCAGAATTGACTAGTGATTGTGTGTGTGTGTGTGTGTGTGTGTGTGTGTGTGTGTATCTGTCTGTCTGTCTGTGTGGCACTGGAATTGAACCCAGAGCCTTCACATGGATCTACATTCAGTCCATTTTTACTTTTCATTTTGAGATGGGGTCTCCCGAAATCACTAAGTTGTCCAAGGCCCAAACTTGAGATCCTCCCACCTCAGCCTCCCAGAGTGCTGGGATTTACAGGCATGCACCACTGTACATGGTCAGTTCTTTTTCTTAGAGGATTTCTTGGTGCTAAGTAATCCCTTGCCTTGCCTCTGAAACTGCTGCTGTCTGGCTGAGTATACTGGATTGCCTCTCCTTTAGCTGGCCACTCACAGTCACTCCTTATCTTTTGTCCTAACCAAGTAATCCTCTTTCTCTGGAGTTTACTCACACTTGTAGCCTATCCTCTTGGGATAGAGTACAGAAAACCACAATTCCAAGCAAGAGAGATTTATTTTGGCTCATGGTTATAATCCATGGTTGATGGACTGCAAGGCAGAAACAGGATAAGCAAGGACCACGGCACAGAAGAAGGTGCTCAGCACATGATGGCCGGGATGCAGAGAGAGAGGAGAGGAGCAAAGGACAGAAGCACACTGTTCCAGGTCAACCCCAGGTGACCCACTGATGAAGGTAGCATCTCTGTGAGCCAATCAACTCCTGAACACGTGAGGCTTTGAGAGGACTTGGGGAGTTATGGAGGGATTTTGAAGCTTTAGATCTCAACCATAACAGGAGGATCCCCTCATTTTGATTTTTAAGAAAAATCCCTATAATTTGTTTCTTTTTTTAAATTTTTAATTTTGAATAGTATATTCACATGGTTCAAAATTTCTAAAGTACAGAAAGGATAAGACTCCCATTTACTTCTAGAAACTCTAGTTTTCTTCCACATAAACAGTCATTTAGCAGTTTCTTATCCATCCCTTTAGAGACATTTTATATATTTTTTGAGACAGTGTCTCCCTATATAGTTCAGGCATTATGTAACCAAGGGTGGTCTTGAACTCATGGCGATCCTCCTGCTTCAGCCTCCCAAGTGCTGAGATTATAGGCATAAGCTTCCATGCCTAGCTCACATTTTATACATGTATAAGCAAATATTATATAGCTTCCTATCTATTCTTAACACAGACAGACCACCATTTACATGGGATCATTTCTACAGTGATGCCAATATTTACAATTTGTAAGGCTAGGGATTTAGCTTAGTAGTGTAGCACCTGCCTGGCAAGTGTGAGGTCCTGAGTTCAATTCCTCGTACAAAAAAATTACAGTGCCTCCTATGTCAGGTCAGGTACCACATTTGGTCCCTTGTATTCACCAATCTCTGACTCCTTTTCCAGAGCAGAAACATTTAACTTTGTCCCTGGTGCCATCCTCCACTGTGATGCCAGATTAGTTTGCCCATTCTCGAGTTTCACAGTTTGTTATAATGAATAGAAAGGAGATTTGTCCTTTGAATGGATAAATTTAATACTTAGTGGTGGATAAGATTATAGGTCAGATTTGGAATCCAGGCTTGATAATTTCTTAGACATCTCTAAACTGGGCATGGTAGCACATGGCCATAATCCCATCACTTTGGGAGGCTCAGGCAGGAGCCCAGCCTTTGCAGTTTAGTGACTTAGTAGTCCCTAGTACTAGGTTCAATCCTCAGTACTGAAGAGAGAGAGAGAGAGAGAGAGACAGAGAGAGAATATGAATTGTTTTAAATACTCAGGGTGAGCAAAGCCACCTTAAAATAGTACCAGTTGGGTGAGAATGTTCTTGTGTTTCATAAAGTTCTTTCTTGCTTCCCTAACTCCCTGCCTTCCTCCCTGAGCAGAACAGAAATTAAAATTAGTAAACATAAGGAAAAGAACACAGTCCAGACGAACAAAGAAACACATTCCCTGCTCTTGAAAGACAGTGTAACCACAGAATGTCTCATAGGAGAGGTAGAAACTGTAACTTTGAGTAAAGATTGTGATATTGATTCAGATATTGAGCTAGATGTTTTATTACTGAATTAATACTGTTTGCAAGTTAATGTAATATAAGACTCTCTGCTAAGTAAAATTGGTCAGAAAAGCCATAGGATCTGCCTGAGCAGTATCCAGGAATAAGAGATGGATTTCCCCAAGGGAAGAGACTTAAAAAGGACAGTGGAAGAACAGAAAAAAGTTGTTTGTATTATAACCTTGCTTATTCAGCAGGCATCAATAATCAGTTTACCAAAGACATGACCTTTACCAAAAGTAGAGATCCCAAGGACCTTGAACAAGCAAAGAGTAACAGTAGTTAGAAAAGCAGAAAGTTTACTATAGAAGCACAGTAACATTTCACAGGCAAAGCCAGGCATGGTGGCATGTGCCTGCAATCCCAGCACTCAGGAGGCTGAGGTAGGAGGATCACTATGAGGTTGAGCCCAGACTTGGCTACTGAGTGAGTTTAAGGCCAGCCTGAACTAAACAGAAAGACCCTGTCCCCAAACAAACAAACATTCCACAGGCAAGAATGGAAAGATAAAAGGGAAGAGAAGAAGGAGAGAATAAAAAACAATAGTGGACATAGTTTACCTTTGAAATACTGAATAAAAGGAAGAAAAAACTGAAGATTAGCAGCAATAGTCCAGAAAAGTACAATGATTTAATAAACTTAAAAGCCAACTTTTAAAAATGGCAAGATGTTATACATCATTAACAACCAAGAAAAGACAAAATCATAATAAGAAACAATTTCACACCACTAGATTGGTAAAAATTAAAAGATCTGATAGCAACACACGTTGGCACAGATGTGAAACAATGGAAATTTTATTCACTTCCAGGAGCTGTGTAAATTGACACAATTTTGGAGATCAGTTTGGAAACATGCAGTAAAGCTGAAAATGTGCTACGACCCAACAATTTCACTGAAAATTGTCCACATTCTCAAGCTCTTTGTTATTGAACCACAATATGATAAAGAGTTGTGCAAGGATGTAATCCACTACATCATCACGCACACTATGTACATAAGCTAGCCTCTTCTCAAAAGGTAAGACCTTCTTGATGAAGGAAATAGTGTGCCAATTTATATTTTGACTTGTCTCTTTTCTCAGTGCAAACTAAAACCGTTCACTGCCATAAGAAACTCATTCAAATGCACAAGGAGACAAACATAAGAATTTTTATAAAATCATGATTTATAATAGCAGAAAGTTGGAAAGATATCCACCACTAGCACAAAGGGTAAATAAATTGAAATGTTATACAATGAAAATACTAAGTAGGGGCTGGGGTTTAGCTCAGAGATAGAGCATTTGCCTAGTATGAACAAGACTCCCCAGTGCCCAGCACCAGAAAAAAAGAAAGAAAGGAAAGATACTAAGTAGGCTGTGGTGTAGCTCAGTAGTACAGCATTTGCCTGAGGCCCCGTGTTTAATCCCTAGCATGATTGGGGGGAGAAAGAAGCAAACAAACAGAAAACACAACAAGACTAAGCAACAGTGAAAATAAGAGACAAAATTCACAAATTTGATTTTTTTTTTTGCAGTACTGGGGATCAAACTCAGGACTTTGAGCTTGCCAAGCAGACACTTGTGCCACTGAGCTGTATCCCCAGCCCCTACAAATATGATTTTTAAAAAGCAGATTGCAGAAGATTATATAGAGTATAATGCCATTTCTATGAAACTTCAAAACATGAATAATGGAGATTTTTTGGCAATATATACAAATGCAGTAAAAAGCTTTTTAAATGTTAAAATTAAAAAATACTAAATTCAGAAAACTAGCTCTGAGGGAGTGGAATGGAATTAATAGGTGACAAGGGTAAACAAGAGAAGCTTCAATATGTTGGTAATATTTTATTCTTAACCTAGGTGTGAATTTACAGATGTGTGGGTATTGTTTTTTTTTTGTCTTCTTTTGTTTTTGGTTTGTTTGTTTGCTTTTTGAGACAGGGTCTTGCTATGTAGTACAGGCTAGGCTTGAACTCACTACAGAGGCCAGGCTGGCCTCAAACTTGTGGCGATCCTGCTGCGTCAACCTCCTGAGGGCTGGGATTGTGGGTGTGCACCACTATATCCAGCTTTATTCTTCTTTATAGCATTTAAATTTCCAAAATGTTAAATACGTTTAAAAATAGAAAATAAATAATAGGAATTTTAGAGTACAGTCAGGGAATGAAAAGCTAAATAATCAAGATAGAAGAATAAAGGAGAAAATACGAGAAATGTAACTTTAGTTGAAATGGTATCCTATTGATTTGGGGCTCAAGAAATTTTCTACTTTGTAACACTCGATAGAAAAGTACATTCATTGGTTTTTTTTAACCAGAATTTAAACCAACTTCCATACCTAACAAAAAGACAGCAGCAACTTTCTTAGGGGTAAATTAGTCCAAATTGTGAAGCAAATATCAACTGAAAAATGATAGTGTAAGATTATGTTTATCCCAAACTGTCTGTAAGCTACCATTCTGTACCAGCAGAGACATCATCTCATTACCTCAGCCCAGCTCTTTCCGTACCTAAATACCCACAGAGGAAGTTACGTTGGTAAAAGAGCACTACGGCTGGTTCTAAATGAGAAGAAACTCTTAGGATTATGCTAACGCTGTCCAAATTTGTGTCTAGTCAAGTCAGACAAATCGTCTTCTTTGGCAGTTTTATTAATTGTATTCCCATTACACGTTCTTTTGTAAAACAATTTTCTAGCCCTAAAACCCTTAATTTTACTTTGGACTTAATGTAATTTAAAAAATAAATCAATCTGGTGATATAGCTCAGTGGTAAGTTTTCTTAAAAAGAATACTAAAAACTAGAGTGATTAAAAACTAAAAATTGGCCAGGCGTCAGGGCACAGGCCTATAATCTCAGCACTTGGGAGGCTGAGGCAGGAAAATTATTGTGACCAAACTGGGCTACAAAGTTAGCTCAAGGCCAGCCTGAACTGTATAGCAAGACCCTGTCTCAAAAAGACAAAATAAAAATAAAAATAAATTTTGCAATTTGCATTCCTCTAACAATAAAATTCTATTTCCAGCCAGAAGGGGAAGAGGAGTGGCCAGGAAGTGGGTCTTGCAAAGTGATGTCATAGTTAATTTTATGTGTCAATGTGGCTAGGCCTCGGTATCCAGATATTTGGTCAAACACCCACCTGGTTATTGCTGTTGAGAGTATTTTTCAGATGAGATTAAAGTAGGACTCATCCAATTAGTTGAAGGCCTCAAAAAAAACCTCAAAAACTTGAAAATAGAGCATCAAGTATTAGTAATTCTAAATAAATAGAAAACACATTTTTAGAATTTGAAAACATTTGTGATGCAAATGATGTTTTCCAAATGTAACTATACCAATATATTTTATCTCACATGCTCTTTTTACAATGTGATGTTAATATTCCTTCATTGAGAGGTGAAGCCTCTACCCCATCCTCTGGAACCTGAGTGGAACCTTGTAACTGCCTTCCACAATAGAATACAGGAAAAGTGATGCAAGGTAACCTCAGAGGTCAGGTCATAGAAAGCAATGCAGATTCTCCTTGTGCCTTTCTCTAGGAACACACGCCTTAGGAATCTTAATCAGACATGAAGTTCCATTGAAGCTGTCATGCTGAAAGGACTCATAAAAAGATACCTAAGAAGACCCTGATATTCCACATACCAAGTATTTAAATCTTTTCAGCACTAGCTACTGTACATAAGATGGAGTGATGATTCCAGACCATTCTATTCCCCCAACTGTATGGAGTTCTTCAGAGAAACTGTGATGTTTGTGGAGGTTGGCAAATCCAACACCTCACAGGTAGACCAGCTGGTTGGAGACCCGGGCAAAAGTTGATGTTGCAGCTCAAACCTGAAACCTTTCTGTTGGTAGAATTTCCCCTGTTCTGTTATTTTTGAAGCCTTCGACTAATTGGATGACCCTTATATTAATTTCATCTAAAAAATACTTTTCACAACAACATCCAAGTGAGTTTTTGACCAAATATCTGGATACCAAGGCCTAGCCACATTGACACATAAAATTACATGAGGGTTTTTTCTTTTTGGTACCAGGAATCAAACTCATGACCTTGTGCTTGCCAGGTAGGTGCTGGGCCACTGAGCTGTATTTCTGGCCCTAACACATAAAATTAATCATCATAGCAGCCTTTAAACCACTCCAGCTAGCACAAACAAAGACATGTCCAAACAGTAGGCTTTGACCAAGAAAAATATTATACTAAGCCAGTAAGTTTCAGGATAATTTGTTGTATAGTATTAGTGATTAGAAGCTATATTTGTAAACCATACTTTGTAGACTCACTTTTCATTTCTTTCACTTTTACTTTCACATTTCCTCTCAGTGGGCGTAGTACTAAGATAAAACCACCAGTAAGACTGGGTCCAACAGAATGGAGTAGAGTAAGCCACCCTATTGGACTGGGTATAAATTCCTTGTTAGAGCTTGCGAATCAGAGAGCTAAGGGATAGCAGCTATTTACCAGTCAGTGTGGAATTATTTTTGACATTTAAACAGTCAAATCAGTACAGACTAGTTAGGTGTTAACTAAGAATTGAGTATAATACTTTAGTGTTTTCAGTAGGCGTTGATCTTTTTTATTTTATTTTTTCTTTCTAAGACAGAGTCTTGCCATGTAGTTCAGGCTTGTCTTGAATTCACTATGGAGCCCAGGCAGGCCTCAAATTCACAGTGATCCTCCTCCTCGCTCAGCCTCTGAGATCCATTTGTTTAATCATTCTGACAGCTTTAGAAGAAAAACATAGCAAGAATTTACCTTTGCTTAGAATGCACTGGACTAGCTAAGCAGTCTGTTTTTCACTGGCCAAACCTCCAGAAATAATTCTACCTCAACAACATTGTGTTTGTCTCCAGTGGAATGCCACAGTCCCAAGACTATGACTCAGCTCTTGCTATTCTGTGGGAGAACACAAAAATGGGGCCTGCGGCTGGTCAGATACTGCAGAACCAAAGCGAACCAAAGCGAACCAAAGCAAACCAAAGCAAACCAGAGCAACCACAACACAGAACGTACCTTAAGGTTTTTTGAGGGAGTCATCAGAATATATAAGTAAAGCAACAGTGTTTATATAAGTAAAGCAACAGTGTTTGCCTATTTCACACACACACACACACACACACACACACAAAGAAGAACTTGAGTTTTAGCTATGATAGTGAGTCAGAATCTCACTCTTCTTAAATATGAAGTTACCTGACCACTGCAGAAAGCACAGTACATTTATTTATTTATTTATTCTTTTTAAACCCGGGGCCTTTGCACTGAGATATATCCTCAACCCCTTTTTGTTTTAGTTTGAGACGGGGTCTCACTAAGGCACTAAATTTTCCACGCTTGGTTCAGACTTGCAATCCTCCTGCCTCACATCCCCCCAGGGCTGGATTTACAGGTATGTGCTACCACACTTGCCCTGAAGAGAAGAAATTCTGATTAAATGGGGTCTATTAAAATTAAAACAGAGCACATTACCTCATTTATTTACAACCTTAGGTTGGTAAATATTAGATTGTGTCTGCTTTATTTCTAGGTAAAAGATTTATTATTGTCTGGGAAAGTCCAGGTTTCACTCTTCAGAGAAAATATCAAAGAGATTTATAATCCTTATTGCAGCTAAAAGAATTTAGGAACAAATAAGCCTAAATAAGCACAAACTTATTTTGTATGGTCTGTGAATTTATCTTTAAGACCTTAAAGTCTCTACTTAAACTATAATTAACACTGATTTTGCACAAACCAATTATTACGAGTGAAATCCTTCAGGTAAAATAGCAGGTTTTTTTTTTTTAATAGCAGGTTTTCTAAAACTTGAAATTTTTGTATTGACTGCCGGGGCACTGTTGCACTAACATACATCTGATTTCATACCTTCTGTTTAACCTGATTTGCCCTATGACTCTAGAATTTAACCTATAGGGACCTAGTATTAGTAGGGGTTCTATTTTGTGTTGTTTCTCTAGTACTGAGGATCATACCCATAGCCTCACAGAACCAGCACTCACTCTAACACTGAGCTACATCCCCAGTTGTTTGTTTGTAGCAGGATCTTTTTATGTAGCTCAAACTAACCTTGAACTAACTTGGTTCATAGTCCTGCCTCAGCCTCCCAGGTGTGTGTCACCATGCTCAGCTCTCCAGGCCTTTCAAACTTCTGAGTCAGGGTCTCCCTAAGTTGCCCAGACTGGCTGTAAATTTGTGATCTTCCTGCTTTAGCCTCTTGAGTAGCTGAATGTGCGCCACCACACCTGGGTAAGGATTCTTGAATTAAGCTATCTTTTTTCTGAGAACTAGAATATGACTTGAAGGTCTGATAGAACTATAAGTCAAACAGCTAAATCAGTGGTAGCACCTACACTTTTCCCTACAACCCTGTTTCCATTGCTGGTTTATAGTGGTGTAAAGGTGAGCAGGATTTGGGAAGTATATCTCATAATGTGTAAAATTCACATGAAAAGGATGAAAAAAATGTCCTTCAAAAGGTTAACTTTTGGAGGTGGGTAGAGGATGCTGAGGATGAAACTGAGGAGTGTTACACGTACTAGGCAAGTACTGTACCACTGAGCTACACCCTCAGCTCCATGAAGCTAGCCCTTCACAATCAAAAATAAAACATAAACCTGTTAACAGGGTGCTGTCCACTTAGTTCATGAAATTTCACTGAATGAATGGATTAATTCACTCCATCAGTAAAGTATGCTAGGAGGATCTAGCTGGAAATCCTAGGCAGAACAAAATCCACTTTGTAACTATCTGGTTGTTCAGGTCAAAGCAGCTTTGGGGGATTGAATTATCTGGAATATTGCTTCAAATCCACACTTCACTTGTGACATATCCCTCCCTCAAGCTGAATACTGAAGCGCTACTGGAATAGAGCTGGAGAACGGAGGAGGTCAGTTTTCCTCTTCTCTTTATTTCTGGTAAGACCAAAAGCAAGCAAGATTTAGCACAACCTAAGACTGACTTTAAAAAAAAATAGTTTAGAAGTACAGACTCATTTAGTGTAGCAACTGTGAAACAATAGGTACATCTGAAAAACAGTGCAAAAGATATCGCTGAGTGAAAAAAAAGTTCTTTAAATGAGGTCTGTAGTCTGATGTTTATATAAATAAAATATTTTATTTATGTACAAAATACATAATGCATAAACATGGTAAGCTGGTGGTGGGAAGAAAATCTGAAGCAAGGCCAACTTTTGACCATTTTATTGCTATGATTTGATTCCATTTTCTTAGATTTCCCCAAGATGTGTGAATTAGACAGCCAATATTTAAATCTGAGTACCAAGTCTTTTCTATTTTCCCCTAATTAAGAACATGAGTACTTATGAAACGTGTGGTTTCTGAATGCTTTTAGGCTTTAAAAATAATTTTCCTCACACTTATTTCCATGAACCTTCAAAGATTAATTTCTTTAACCATGAGTGCCTTCTTCAGCATTTTCCCTTTCCCTTAGCTGACACGGTAATCCCTTCAACTATACAAAGGCAACCCACTTCTCTTAGAATGCTCTTAAAAGGAAGCGCATCTCTAGAACAGCCGTCTATTTGGGTGCTGACTTACAATTTAGTAATACAAATTAAATATCCAGTGGAACATTACATAGCAATAGAGGTGAGGGATATGTCACAGTGAGGCTCTATGTAACCAAACCAGGTTATCTTTTGCAAAGAGTAAATCACCCTGTTTACAGGGAGTGGAAAGTTTTAAACTTTTGACAGGACATTTTCTGTAACAATTCCAAAAATAGAAAAAAGCAGCTGGGTGCCTAGCCTGGAAGAAGACCCAGAGGTTTTCATGCGGCTTATCAGCCACTAAAAATGCTCCTGGAATCTTGGCACTCAGGAGTTCCCACCTGTTGAACAAGGAATGAGAACATGTGAGGATTTGGTTACAAATCCTAACGCGCTGACAGTAGGCTCATAAAATTTGTGAGATGAAAGAAGCAGCTGAAAAGTTTACAGGGAGAAATAAGGATGGTGAAGAGATAGCAGCTTTAGAAATATGTAGTTGCCTATACAACATATGATTGGGAAAAAAACAGTGAATATTTGAAATTTATTACAGTAAAAGAAACATTGCCATGAATCCCCCTCAAAATATCTCCCTTCGCTTTAGACACACTTATTTCATTGTTGCTACTTTCTAAAGCAGCTCTGGAAGTCACCGTTCATGAGTGTCTTTTTAGTTGTGCTGTCACGGCTGCCTTGATGTCTGCAATGGATTCAAAACATTTACCTTTTATGATCGTTCTGACTTTGGGGAACAGATAGAAATCATTTGATACAAGACTAGGGAATAAAATGGATGAGGACAGACCATGTTTTTACGAGTCTGCCTTTCTGCTGGACGGCACTTGATAGCAGCATTCCCTGTGCTTTTTTATGTGTAGTTTTTTTTTTTTTTTTTGCGGTACTGGGGATCGAACTCAGGACCCTGCACTTGCTAGGCAAGCGCTTATTCCACTGAGCTATATCCCCAGCCCCTGTGCTTTTTTTTAATCACATCTTTTTTTTTTTTTTAAACTTTTTTTTTTTTTTTTTTGCGGTACTGGGGATTGAACTCAGGACCCTGCGCTTGCTAGGCAAGCGCTTATTCCACTGAGCTATATCCCCAGCCCCCTTTAATCACATCTTGTAAAGACACTGAAGAGAACTTCCAGAACTGTTTCAGAAAGGGCAGGAATGACGAGGTAACCACGTTTGAAATGAAAGGGATCACTTTGAGAGTGATCAATGGTGATATGTTTTTTAGTGTAATCTTTTTAATTTAAACACTAAAAATCACACTTCATATTATTAAGTATAAATTGAAAAACTTATAGAAAGCAAATATAGGGCTGGGAATATAGCTCAGTAGTATAATCACCTGCCTGGCAAGCGCAAGGTCCTGAGTTCAATTCCTGGCACCACACACAAAAAAGAAAGCAAATATATACTGTTTTAACATATATTCATGATTTACTAAATGCACTTTCTAATTTTCATAATACGTATGTATTTTATATAATACATAATAAGTACATATGTTGTATAATAACTTTCATACACATTGTCATGCTTAACTCATGATGTAGTTCTATCATCTTTCATAGAAAAGAAAGCTGAAACTTGGAAAGAAGTGACTTGTTCATGATCACAAGTTTGGAAAATTGAAGAGTTAGAACTTGAGTCTCCATCTTCTGCTTTTGGAATGTGTGCCTGTTCCACTATACCATGTGGCTGCACAAAGCAGCCTGATGTCATTAGAAAGGACAATGGGATGTGGGTTTCTGTACTTTGATTACACGAATAACCTATGAGTAACGGAGCTTTGTCCTGGTTGCTGATGATACCTCTTCCCCCCAACTATCCAGTCGTCATTTAACTGGTCCATGTAGACAATAAGGAAAGTGTATGTCTGTGGATGCTTTTAGGTAACTCTTTGCCCTAAATTAATTTGATCTCCTGCCAGCATTTTTAATCCTCAGCTTGGGTCAAAATTAAAAAGAAATAGGGAAGGTCGAGCATGGTGGTGCACACCTGCAATCCCAGCACTCGAGAAGCTGAGGCAGGAGGATTGTTACAAGTTTGAGTTCGAGACCAGCCTGGGCTACATAAGTGCACTCAAGGCCAGCCTGAACGGCATAGCGAACCTGTCTCAAAAAGACAGAAAAAAAAAAAAGGAAGAAATAGGTAAATTTAGTCTTGTTTTGTTCTGCAGTACTAGGGATTAGAAACCAGGGTCTTATTGCTAAGCTGCATCTTCAGTTTTGATTGATTGACTGATTGATTTAGACAGGGTCTCACTAAGTCACTAAGTCAGCCTCTCTAAGTGCTAGATTTCTACTCTGAAATGTAGTTAGTTCACATGCAGTTATTATCCATAGAAATTTATTTTTGCACTGTAATTGCAAGTATAAGAATTTGATGTTAGTAGAATATAAACTATTGGTGATTTTTGTTAGAAATAGTAATAAATGCTACACAGTGGAAAGTTTGTGTTCATAAATCACTATATAAAAGATTTATAGGACATAAAGGATTAGGACAATAGTGAGAGAGTACCCTTTTAAAAAAATTTTTGAGAGTAACATTTTTGAAAGGATAATAACCAAGAACAGCCCCCTTTCTCCTGTAATATGTTACCAGAGAGATTACAGCATTTTCAAGGCTAAGCCTGAGTGAGGCAGGTATAACGAATATATAATAATTCCTAGAGTTAACTGCTCCTGCCCTACTTCTCCCCAGAATAATTTATGACACACACACTAGAGCCATTAAGACAGTGCACACTAACTGATAGAATTTCACTGTGGTTGTACAGTAGATATCTAGAACAGATTTTAATAAATTACCTAATTCTGACGTGAATACCTTTTTGAATCTGGGAGAACTTATTTTTATTTATTTTTTTTAAATTTTATTTTAAAGACAAAAGAATGCAGACATATGAACGAGAAAAGCCATAAACAATACAGAAAATACAAAGTTATACAGAATATACTAGGGAATTAGAACTGGATGTTGTATTACATAGTTATCTTCACATTAGTTAACACAAAAACATTAAAGGAAATACCAAATTATAGAGAAGATAGTAGGGAATTTGCACTGGATGCTGTATAATATAAAGTTATCTTCATTTCTGCTAATAC
>PVLD010015683.1:0-47717 GCA_004027595.1 Dinomys branickii | reverse complement strand
GGCAGCAGCCCCGCGGCGGTGCCCAGATACTTTTTTTTTTTTAAATGTACAAAAACATTGATAAACAGACACCAATTAGCATAAAAAATAGTACAATCACAACTAATCTATAGACAAGGTGATATGATCTCAACAGTGGTCATTGCTTTATCCATTGATATCTTTGAAGTGTAAATACATAAACCCATATACAGACATGTAAATTTAGTCAGACAATCAATTCTCTCAACAATAGAAAAAACACAAAAACCAAAAATCCAAAGACAAAAAACAAAACAGGCAAACATCAACAACAGCAACAACAACAATAACAAAAAAAACACCAATAGTTGCTGCTTTACGTATTGATATCTTCGAAGTGTGTGTTCAGGACAACACATACAGACATACAAGATTGATCAAATAACCCGTCATCGATTATTGCTTAGCATTAAGTGATATAATACAATAGTAGAACCATGTTAGCCCTCCTGCATATATGCATATTCATATATACATACATACATTTTTGTCTTTTTCTATTCTACTTTCCTTCATCCCATCTGCCCAGATACTTTGTAATTTCTCTTACTGCCCATCTGTCCAGTCCTCACTTTCCCTCACTCTCTCCGTCCCTGTTGTCCACTTTATTTATTTGTATATTTTTGTTTTGAGATTCCATGTGTGGTTTAGGCTGGCCTGTACTCACTGTTGTAGCCCAGGCAGGCCCTGAACTCAGTGGTCCTCCTGCCTCAGCCCCCTGAATGCTGGGATTGCAGGCGTGCGCCACCACGCCCGGCTCCAAAGTTATTGTTTGCTGTTCGCCTGGGGATCATACCCAGAGTGCCCTACCTTTTTTTTTCTTTTTTTTTTGGGGGGGGGTTATCCGGAATCAAACTCAGGACCTTGCGCTTACCAGGCAGGCGCTTGTGCCGCTGAGCTGTAGCCCTGGCCCCAGTGTTCCCTACTGTAAGGCCTCATCCCAGCCTCAGTATTTCCTTGCTTTTCTTTTTCTTTCTTTACTTTTTTATTTTTTGTCTTTTTGAGACAGGGTCTCTCTATGCAGTCAGGCCGGCCTTGAGCTCACTTTGTAGCCCAGGCTGGCCTCGAACTTGCTACATCCTCCTGCCTCAGCCTCCTGAGTGCTGGGATTACAGGTGTGTGCCACCGTGCTGAGCGAGCCAGCGAGCCTGCCTGCCTGCCTGCCTTCTCTCTCTCTCTTTCTCCTCTTTTCTTTCTCTGCCTTTCTAACTTTTTTCTCTTTCTCTTCTTTTCCTTCCTTCCTTTTCTTCCTTCTCTCCCCTCCCCTTCTTTCGTTTGTTCCTTTGTTTGTTCCTTCCTACCGAACCGGGAATTGACCCAGCCTTAGAATTTAGAAGTGCCGAGTTTATCAGAAGGAAATGTATATTTACATATATTTGGCTTAAGAAAATAAGTCCTTAAGAAAATACTTTTCATTTGAACGGTTTGGAAGGGGAGCCACTTCACAAACTTGGCGGGCATTGCCCAGCGCTAAATGACCTAGATGTGTTGTCAGAGGGGTTCATTGAAAACACGTTTAAAGCACCTAAGATACAAATATTTAATAAAAATGTACTGGCAAAGCAAAGATGCTGACATATTCAAGGATCTTTTGCCTTTCCAGTATTATCGGATTTTGGAACTGGTGCCGGTGTTAGTATGCAGGAGAGTGAGCGGTGTGTTTAGCAGTCACTGCTTAAGTCCTGCCCTGAGGTTTTTTTTTTTTTGTAAAACTTTCTAGGATGTGAGAAAGTAAATGACTATAGGTGATAGCATTTTTTAAATTATTTTTAAAATTTTTGACACAACTGAAGGATGGAATTGATTTGACAGCAGAGAGATCATTGAATTCATTGTTTTTTTAAAAAATTATTTTTAAAGTGACAAATACCTGTATGTAATTATGGGGTATGGTGTGGTGTTGCGCCATTTACCTAATGGAATGATTAAGTCAGGCTGTTCAGCATGTCCATCATCTTACATGGTTAGAATTTATAGATTTTTTCCCCTTCCATTGTAGAGGTAAAAGTTTTATTTTTCAAAGTTACAGTGCTTACAAACATGTCAGGTTCGGGTTTTGCAACTGTTTTGTACCTGTCAAGTGTCAAAAGTGCCAGAGCGGTGTACCTCAATTTTCTCACTTTCTGCAAGGGTGGGCAGAAAATCTGGGCACTACTGACGTGAGCTCAGTACAGCCAGGCAGGGACGGTAGGATGGCTCGGGGACCACAGGGCTATAGGTCAGTAAGTCAGTGTAGTAGCAAAGTGTCAGGTGAGCGCGGGCAGTGAGGGGCGTCAGGCCTGACAGCAGCTCCCGAGTGATTTGTTAAGTGACTCTGGCTTCATGGGTGAGGACAGTACCCAGGAAGCATCTAACCATAGATAGTACCGGAAAGCTGGGACACCGAGGTAGAAGAGTCACAAGTTCAGGCCAGCCTGGGAACTTGGCTACTTAGTGAGACGCTGCTTTGAGGTGAAAAATAAGAGGAGGGCTGGAGATGTAGCTCAGTGTGAGGGCCCTGGGTCCAGTCCTCAGTACTGTCAACAACAAAAACAGCAAACACCAAACTGTTCGCTTACCCAGACTCCACAGATCACGGCAGGCTTCATCCACACCGTCATCACTAATGGTCACTAAACGTCGGGCTGTACGAAGTGATGCAAAACATTTTGAAGGAAAGCAGAGGCATTCCCATCTTTTGGTCGGTCTGTCATTTTTTTTGGTCTTTTTAAGAGGGTCTCGCCATGCCGTTAAAGCTGACCTTCAGCTCATTCTGTATCCCAGGGAAGCTTTGAACTCGCAGCAATCCTCCTGCCTCAGCTTCCTGAGTTCTGGAATTACAGGCGTGCACCTTCACACCCAATTTTTTTTTTTTTTTCCTTTTGAGGCTGGATATCATTTAGTAGTTCAGGCTGGTCTTGAACTCATTCTGTAGCCCAGGCTGGCCTCAATTTTGCAACAATCCTCCTGCCTTGACTTCCTGAGCGCTGGGATTTGTATGTCACCTTGTGAGCAGCTTCGCATTGAGCACAACTGCACTGAGCACAAGCGCTTGTGTGTAGGGGTTGAGCACAAGCGCTTGTGTGTGGGGGTTGGGAGTGGGCAATGATGGGAATTCCCTGCTGATCTGAAAACCCTCTGAGGGTGTGAGGGTGTGAGGTTGGCAGTATTTCCGGTTTGCAGAAGGTGAGGGAGAAAGCCGAGTGATGGTGGTCAGGTAGTACAGGAGAGTGGGGATCAGCTTTGTTCTGGGCCCGCAGCACGTGGTCGTGGTTCTCACGCCACTGCTATTGCTTCTGTATAGCAGCAGCTCTCTTTGGGTGTGAAAATGATGCGTGGGGAAGTTTGACTCACATCTCAAGAATCAAATTAAGGACCAAATTGAATTTAATTGATAGTTATTGTCCTATATGTCATTTAAGAAGCAAGTAAATGAGAAAGAATTTTTTCAGTCCCTCGGAAGATAGAATTAAATTTTACTCCCTAACAGTAGAGTATACAAGGAACTTTGAAAACAAATTGTCCCTCGTAGTTAACCTATATAATTTATTTAAAGGTTGGTGCTAAGCCATTGTAGCAAGTCTGGGGAATTTTCTTTTCTTTTTTTTTTTGGCCTTTTGAGCCAGGGTCTCGCCATGTAATTCAGACTGTCTGCCCTTGAACTCAAGGCCCAGGATGGCGTTGAACTTAGAATGATCCTCCTCCTGCCTCAGTCCCCTAAGTACTGGGACTGCCTGTGTGCATCACCAGGCCCCGCTGAGGAATTTTCTTAATTATAAAAAACTATTGAAAGTAAAAGTAAAACTTAAGCATTTTTAAAAAACGAATTCTAAAAAAGAAATTCTTTATGCCAATCAAAACGTGTTTTCCTGGACTATAACTACTAAAGATTTAAGAAGCAGAACAAATCAACCTGTGAAATCAAAGAAGCATGTTTTACAAAGGTAGAAGGGGAAATGATGCATGAAAACTGAGAGTCTTTCAGGCCTGTGAAAAAGTATAGACTAGTACAACGAACACCTGTGTGTTCACAACCCAACAGAAGAAAGAAAACACTAAAAATACAATTGCGGTTCACTGGGTGCCTCTTGTCCATTTTAAATCCTTTCCTATTCCACAGAAATTGTTCTCTCTCTCTTTTTTTTTTGTCTTTTTGGGACAAGGTCTGGCTATGCAGTTCAGGCTGGCCTTGAGCTCACTTTGTAGCCCAGGCTGGTCTTGAACTCCCAATGATCCTCCTGCCTCAGCCTCCCGAGTGCTGGGATTACAGGCGTGCGCCACCACGCCTGGCAGAAATTGTCCTCTCTTGACTTTGGTGGTATTATTTCCATGTATTTAAAAATACATCTGTTTATTTATTTATTTTTGGTGCTGAGAATTGAACTCAGAACCTTGTGCTTGCCAGGCAGGCGCTGGGCCGCTGAGCTATATCCCCAGCCCCTTATCTGTGCTTTTTTTTTTTTTTTTTTTGCGGTACTGGGGATCGAACTCAGGACCCTGCGCTTGCTAGGCAGGCGCTTATTCCACTGAGCTATATCCCCAGCCCTCCCCAGCCCCTTAAAAATACATTCTATCCATGTAGGTGTGTGTATGTGTGTGTGTGTGTGTATTTCTGTTCATGTTTTTGCTGTTTTTGAGACAGGATTTCAGTGTATAGTTCAGCCTAACTCGCTTTGTAGCCCATACTGGCCTTAAACTTGCAGCAATCCTCCTGCCTCAGCCTCTTGAGTGCTGGAATTACAAGACTACACTGTCATGCCTGGCTTAATATATACCTGAATATATATTTATGTATTTGCTAGTCAGCTGTCTGTCACTGTAATAAATACCTGAGAGAATCAACTTCCAGAGAGAGAAAGTTATTTTGGTCTCAGAGGACGGAGTCCGTGGTGCTGAGCCCTGCCACTTCGGGACTGGGGTGAGGCAGGACATCATGGTAGGAGCTTATGGTACAGCAAAACCTCTCACTTCATGGCCAGGAAGCAAAGAGAGGAAGAGGAAGGGCCTGGGTCCCACTGTCCCTTGCAGGGTCATGCCCCGCAGAGCCCTGAAAGTCCTCTAAGAGGCTCACGTCTTAAAATCCCCACCACCTCACAAAGTGCCAGGCCGGGAACAGTCCTTTATAACGCAAGGCCTTTGGGGGACATCACTGATCCGCACTGTCACAGTGCGTCTACATACTGGCACCTGGTGGTGTTCACGTGCTTTCAAGCGCTTCTGTAAATGTCATCAGGAGACTCCGCAGCATGACTTTTTGGCTCAAGTTGTGTAATGACGTTGATTTCTGTAGCCTTAGTCCTTTCATTTTAACAGTACTATCATAGGCGTGGACTTACCTTTTCTTCTGTCTGTAGAAATTTTGCTATTACCAGGGTGCTGTGGTGGATAGTTTCGTTCACATCCTAGTGCACATATAGGAGAATTTCCGTGATGGATCTATCTAGGACGGCAGCTGCTGAGTGAAAGTTTGCGCATTTCTCTTAGAGGCTGCTGAATAGCTCTCTGGAGTAATTGTATTGATTTACAGTCTCACCAGTAGGGAATAAGAAGAGTCTTGTTGCTGTTAATCTCTGCAACTTTTCTAATCTGGTAGATGCGCAGCAATATTTTTAATTTAAAGTCCATTTTATTGAGATCAACTTCTATAATATGTGGTGCACTCATTTTAAAATGTATGTACCTGTGTGATTACCTCCAAACCAAGGCACAGAGCATTCCTTTCGGCCCCAAAATTGTGTTATTTCCCTGGGCATCCACTGACTCCTGCGACTTACTTCTTTGGTACCAGGAATCAAACTCGGGACCCTGCGCTTGCCAGGCAGGTGCTTCCACCACTGAGCTGTATCCCTGGCCCAATTTCTGCTACTATAGATTGATTTTACCTAATTAGTGCCTGTCTTCATGTTTTCTTTCTTTTATGGTGCTGCGGATCAGCCAAGGCTTTGTACATTGTAGACAAGTGTCCTAGCACTGAGCTGTATCCTCGGCCTGAGTGTACTGTTTGGTTTTCTTTGTTTTGAGATCCCTCAACCTCTACTAGGACCTCACACGTGCACCCTCACGCCCAGTTTTCATCAGGATAGCGTTTTAAAACATTTATCCCTGTGCTGTTGGTATCATTAGTTTATGCTTTTCAAAAAATTGATATACTCAGAGAATCAAATTTACTCTTTTCTACTTATTGTTTTGAGCTGGGTTCTTGCTGTGGGGCTCAGGTTGGCCTGGTATTTTGTAGAGCTCAAAAACGATCCCCTTTGGCCTCTGTGTAGGTAGAACTACAGGTGTGCGCCGCCATGCTTGGCAGAATTTACCGTCTTACAGTGTGAAGGTTTCACTTTATTTTAAAGTGGAGGTTTTTCACTTCATTCTTGGTGTCGTGCAGTCATCAGCATTGTCCCAGGACATTACAGTATGTGTTGCTCGGTGTCAGTAGGGATTGAATCAGGACCTTGGCACTGAGCAGCAACTCAGCTCATTTTTTATATTTTGTTTTGAGACCAGGTTTTAAACTTGCTGAATTCTTCAGATTGGGCTTAGACTTGCAATCTTCCTGTCTGAGCTTCTCAGAGTGCTAGGATTACAGGCATATGCTGCCCATGCCCCAGCCCACTTGGTACATTCTATTGTGACACAGGGTCTTGCTAGGTTTAAGTTGCCCAGGCTGGCTTTGAACTTGAGATACTTCTCCCTCAGCCTTCCAAGTGGCTGTGACTTCAGGTGTGAACTGTAACCCGCTTGTTTCCACTTTGTGAATATCGTAAGTGCTGTGCATATTTGTGTCCAGAGTTTTGCGCGGAAAAGTTTCATTTCTCTAGCTTGAATACCTAGTAATTCGTGGGTTGTGTGGTACTAGAGTTATATGTGTAACGTTTCTTGCAGTATTTCATTGTATGAATATACCAGTGTGTTTACTGTTCAGTAGTCGATAGACGTTTGATCCGCTTCATTATTCATGTGTTTATTTATTTAGCAATACTAAGGATTGAACCTTTGATCACAAGACATGTGAGGCAGGTGCCCTACCACTTCGCTATATATCACTCAGCTCCCTCCCCCTTTCTGAGGAAAGGTTCCTCTATGCAGTCCAGGCTGGCCTTGAACTTGCAGTGACCCTCCTGCCTCAGCCTCCCCGATGCTGGGATTACAGGTGTGCGCCACATCTGTTTTTGCCCTGGTCCTTACAGGGTGTTTCCCTAATTGCCCAGGCTGGCTTCGGACCTGCTGTCCTTCATCAGCCTTCTGAGTAGATAGGGTTACATCCATGTGTCACCACGCCTGGCTGAATTGCTCAGTTTGTTTTTTTTTCCTCCTTGGTACGTGTTAGAGACACATAGTGATGACATTTATCATAGAGAACTTGCGCCTGTAGGTGGTATAATTTGTTTCTTTTATTTTTCCCGTCCTCTTCCCCTCCCTTCAAACCCTCCATTTACAGAAGCTTTGTTTGTTTTTTCCTTCTCTCACTTTAAAATAAATTTTGCCCTTCTTCCCTTTCCCTCTTCCTCTTCCTTGTTCTCCTCTCCATTTGAACAAGTTCTTCCTATTTAACAGTACTTATTACTAATACTGTTTTTTTGTCTTCTTGAGACATGTCTCGCTATGCAGTCCAGGCTGGCCTTGAGCTCACTTTCTAGCCCAGGCTGGTCTCGAACTTGCAGTGATCCTCCTGCCTCAGCCTCTTATGCTGGGATTACAGGCATGTGCCACCATGCCCGGCTGATAGATGCATGTTTTAAGTTTTCTTTTTAATCTTTTTTTGGGGGCGGGGTACTGGGAATTGGACTCAGGATCTTGTGCTTGCCAGGCAGGTGCTTGTACCACTAAGTTAGATCCCTGGCACCTTGTTTTAAGTTTTTTAAACATTTATTTTAGCCAGGCATGGTGGCGCTGTAATCCCAGCACTCAGGAGGCTGAGGCAGGAGGATTGTTGCGAGTTCGAGGCCAGGCTGGGCTACAAAATGATCTCAAGGCCAGCCTGAATTGCACAGCAATACCCTGTCTCAAAAAGACCAAACAATAGAGAGAGAGAGAGAGAGGGTCTCACGAAGGTACCTAGGCAGAACTGCACTGTGATCCGTCTCCCTCAGTCTTTCAAGTAGCTAGGATTACAGGTACGCACCACTGTGCCTGGCTTACAATATCCCTTTATAAATTTTAACTTCTAACTACCTTTTATTTATTACCTCTGTACAGTTGATTTCACACCTTACATGCAGCAGTGCTTCTTACTTATTCAGATGACTCATAGGGTGTCTTGTTTTGATGTAAACAGTGATACTCTATGGAAATGACAGTCTTCGCAATCTTACTAAATCGCCCGACTGACTTGGCCAAGCCTTCTAGGGTTGTATTATTTCGCAGTGGTGACAGTGGGCATTCTTGTCTTGTTTCTAATTTTAACGGCAACATTTCTAACTACATCATTAAGTATGATGTTGGCTGTAGGTATTTGGCAGAAGTCTTTTACTAGGTTAGGGAAGTTTTATGTAGTTCCTAGGTTGGTGACTTTGTTTTTTTAAAGTCATGAATTGTGTAATCTAATCAAATGCTTTTTATACCTCTGTTGTGATAAACATGTTTTTCCCCCTTGATCTTTAATATGAGAGTAAGTAGGGCATGGTGTCATGTACCTGTAATCCCAGCACTTGGGAGGCTGAGGCAGGAGGATTGCTGTGAGTTTGAGGCCAGCTTGGGCTACATAGTGAACTGGCAGAGATTCTCTTGCCTCAGCCTCCTGAGTACTGGGATTACAGGTGTGCGCCACCATACCTGGCAAAAGTTACATTTTTAACTCATTGATTGTGGCATGTTTTAGCACATTAAAGTTCGTAGAGGCTTAGGGATGTACTTTGGTGGTATTGTGGTTGCCTCGCATTTGTAGGGTGCTTGGTTTGATTCCCACACACTGCACAATAAATGGATAAAAAATTTTAAAATCCTGTATGGGTGTTTTGTGGCCCTGGGCCGATCCACTGTTGCGAGCGCCTTGGGAGAAAGCATAGGGCGCTTTGCCATCCTGCACTCGCACCCACAGTGGGTGTGGTCTCGATTGCTTCCCATCTATGCCAAGGTTTGGTTTTGCCCATTTCTGTTTCTGTGTTGGTCATGCAGTGAAATACCTGGTTGTGGTTTCCTTTTCTTTTCTCAGTGGTAATGTCAACCGTCCTTCCCTGTGCTCACTGGCCTTTTCTGTATTTAACGGTAGGAAGTGTTTCTTCCAGTGTACAGCCTTTAAAAAAAGTAATACTGGGGATCGAAACCAGGGTCTTGTGTGTGCTCGTCCCTAGTGTTTGGAGTTGCGTTGCTGTGGCTACCTTGATACCCTGAATCCATTCTAGGTGTTTACCTTTCCTGGTCAGCCTGACTTCAGGGAAAAGCCAGAAGTCGAGCGGTGTCAGCTCTGGTGGGTAAGGGGATGAGTACGAGGCTCAGGGTTTTGGGAGCCTCCCTGCCCGCTGGGCTCACTGGGCGGTGCCTGGAGGCAGCATTCACCGTCGTTTTGATCATTCCTTATGAAGACACTCGGTGAAAGAGGCCTTCCAGAATGGCTGAGAGTAGCAGGAATTATAGGAGAGCTATGTGTGAGGAATGAAGAGCATTTGAGGGGGGTTAGGGTAGCGCATCTCGTTCTGCAGTGATCCACCATATTCTGTGTACCCTCCTTGTGCACTGGCTATTGTTATAAGAAAATACATAAATTCTAGGTGGGATTCAGTGGGTGGCCTCGTCAGTGAGTACATATTAATCTGCCCTTCCTAGCTGTGTGACGCGGGCAGGTTGCTTTGCCCCACCCAAGTCTTTCTCATTTATAGGTAAGGATAGTAACAAAACGTATCACCTGCAGTTGTGAGAATTAAATGAATTATACATGTAACTTTAAAGAAAGATAGTTGGTGTTGAATAAGTGCTTGGTATATTTTCAGTGATCTAGGTTGGATGATGAAAGAATATGAATAATAAGGAACTAAAAAAAAATCCTACCTTTGCTCCAATGCATTTTTTTTTTTTTTGCACTGGGATTCAAACTCAGGACCTTGCACTTGCCAGGCAGGCGCTTATTTCAGCCGAGCTATATCCCTGGCCCTCTCCTACTCCCCCACCCCCCACCCTGGTCTCGAACTCTTGACAATCCTCAATCTTCCTGCCTCAGCCTCTCCAGTGCTGGGATTATAGTACTGGGATTACAGGGGTGGGCCACCGCACCCGGCATCCGTTGCAGTAATTGTTAGGGAGAAAACTCTTACAAAGTTACAAGGAAGACTGTCGGTCATGTGGTGGATGTGGTACAGTTTTCTGGAGATTTGTATGGCCCTGTGTGTTGTTACTGGATGGTACCCTGCTTATCGGAAGCGTCATGGGAAGTGCCTCACACATTTAAATCTAAAAGTTCCAGGTAGAAAGGTGTAACTTTGCCTTTTGTGGCACGTTGGGGATGATCCAGGTTGATTCCAGCCACTGGTAACTTGATCATGATGATTACTCTTCTAGTTGGGCATGCTTTTTGGTTTTTCTTAAAAAGCACTGTTAAGCTAGGAAAATAGTATGTGCCCCTGGTTAAGCATTTAACGTTACAGAAGGGAGGCTGGCTGCGGTGGCACACGCCTGTAATCACAGCACTTGGGAGGCTAAGAGGCCGGAGGATTATGGTGAGTTCAAGGCCAGCCTGAAGGGCATAGCGAGTCCCTGTCTCAAAAAGACAAACAAAACAAAACAAAAAAATTACAGAAGGGAATAAAGTAAAAAGTGAGTTTCTAGCTTGCATCAGCTTGAGGGTACCCTCCCGAGCAGCAGTGGGTGTCAGCAGTTTTTGGAGTGTCTTCCCAGTTGTAGCACATTATGGAACATTCTATCCCTCGCTTAGCCATACGAACTAAGAAATGGTCTACATCATAGAATGCGATGTGCCTCCTTCCTTTTCATGGCTTCATGGCATGAGATTGAATCATAGTAAATTGTTATTTGACTGGCAACTTCCTGTGATTCAACCCAGAATAACTTTTAGAAATACATTTTTAGAATTGACCTCCTGCTCCACGCTTATGACCAGGGAGGCACTTACACATGCATGTATATGTACACACATGTATGGTGTTCTATACTGTATGCGTCCTGGCTGCCACAGGCGAGCAGTTTTCCTCCATCACGGCCATCCACCATGCCATTTTTGCCTTGGAACCAGCTTCCCACGGGCCAAAACCATGTGCTAAAATAACCCTCTCCTCTCTAGGGATGGTGTTACCTATCTGTAATCCCAGCATTCAGAAGGCTGAGGCAGGAGGATCACAAATTCAAGTTCAATCTGGTCAATTCGGCTATTAAGGGATACCCTGCTTCAAGAAAGAGGAGGGTGGGGTGGGAGAGTAGGGATATAAACCTCCCTTTCTTTAGGTTGCAGGTGCTGAGTATTTTGTCTCCAGGACAGGAAGGTGACTAGTGTAGTGTAGGGTAAACATCACATGTGTATTTAGTAACTGCTTTAGGTAGGTTTCTGTGCCGTCATATGTTTCTGTAGTTCATTTAGTTTTTCTTTTTTCATTTTTTTTGGGGGGGTGGTGGGGATTTGATACAAGGTCTTACTGTATATCCCATACTGGCCTCAAACTTGAGTTCTGCCGCAGCCTTCCAACTATTGATACTGCAGGTGTACACCACCAATCTCAGCTTGTTTAGTTTTTTCAAGTCAGATGTCCAATAAAAATATTTTGCCTTCAGCAGGTATTATTTTTTTGGTGGTACTGGGGTTGAACCCAGGACCTTGTGCATGCTAGGTAAGTGCTACTACCGAGCTACATCCTCAGCCCATATTTTGCTAATACTTTCCTCTTTCTTTTCATCCATCTTTCTTTTCTCTACATAATGTTAGCCCTTAAAACCAAGGACTGTGGGGCATGGTGGTACATGCCTGTAATCTCAGCACTTGGGAGGCTGAGGCAGGAGGATTGCTGCAAGTTTGAAGCCACCCTGGCCTACATAGTGAGTTCAGGGGCAGCCTGAACTATACAGTGAGACCCTATCTCAAAAAACCAAAACCAAGTAAATAAATAAGTAAAACCAAGGACTCGGCCTGTTAGAAAAGTGCTCTGTCACTGAGCCACCTCCCTAGTTCCTGGTTTTCATAGTTGCCCTTAATACTAAGTTTTACTCAGGTTCTGCTTGGTGTTAGTGATAAGAACAATCACTTTGCATATTTTGAGGTAAGACAGGCTGGATATCTATTTTTGTCCCCGGCCTAGTGGGTAGTGTGGCTGAGCAATCCGAAGTGCCAGATTAAGGTTCCCAGTCTCTGGGGAGGTGTGGAATTTGAATCTTGTCCACTGCTCATATGTTCTTTTAAAAAAATTGTGGTTAAAAAATACAGAGCATAGGGGCTGGGGATATAGCTCAGTGGAATAAGCGCTTGCCTAGCAAGTGCAGGGTCCTGAGTTCGATCCCCAGTACCGCAAAAAAAAAAAAAAAAAAAAAAAAAACAGAGCATAAAATTTATCCTAACCATTTTAACTAATATTAAATATAATGTTAAATGTATTCACTTTATTATGAGATCTTTACACTTTATTTATTTATTTTTTTGTCTTATTGAGACAGAGTCTCACTATGCAGGTCAGGCTGGCCTTGAGCTCACTTTGTAGCCCAGGCTGGTGTCAAAACTGCCAATGATCTTCCTGCCTCAGCCTCCCGAGTGCTGGAGTTATAAGCGTGCACCACCATGCCCAGCTAGAATTTTTCTTGAAAAAATCTAAAATTCTGTGTCTATTAAACCGTTTTCTTTCCCCCAGCGCCACTATTCTACTTTCTGTTTCTGCAGGTTTGACTACCTTTGATACCTCATATAAATGGAATCATGCAGTGTTTGTCTTTTGCGCTTGGCTTCTTGGACTTAGCCTAATGTCCTCAAGGTTTATCTATTCTGTAGCGGGTGACAGCATTCTCCCTTCAGAGGCTTCATAATTCTGTGTTGTACATTTAAGCCACATTTAGTTTCTTTATACATTCATCCATCAACAGACATTTGGAGTTTGGAACTTGTAAATGGTTCTCCTATGTATATGGAGACAGTGATGTATATCTGGGTGTCCTGCAGAGTCTCTGTGAGCTCACAGGTGGGGCTTTGGGAAAGTAATTGGGTGCTATATCTGACTGTTCTGAGACTGGGCTGGTTAGAAGTGGGTCAGTTAGGGTGTGATTTGGATGGGCAGATTTCCCCGCCTGGCTCTTCTCTTTGCTGGCTGCTTCCCAGACACCATGAGGTGGAGAGTTTCTCCTCTGACATATTGTTTCTTCTTCAGAGCTGGCTCACCATGGGCTGAAATGTGAGGAAGATAAACCTATCTCCTTAAGTTGTGTCTGTCAGGTGTTGTGTCTCGATGAGAAAGTGACTGAGACAGATGTTGGTTCCAGAAGTCAGGTCCTGGCTGTGTTATTATTACCTGACCATGTGGTCCAGAAGCCAGTGAAACTGGTTTGTGGGAAGAGTTTGTAAAGGTTTGGAGATGTTGGCTGGAAAAGCAGCCCTAGAATGCTGTAAGTTGAGTTTGATGGGAGAGTCTGGTTCAAGCTCAGACAACCAGAATCCTGACAAAAAGGTAGAGAGTAAAGACTGGGCTCAGGAAGTTTCAGTTGAGACCAGTTGGACTCCAGGCTGTGTATTATGTTCTGGCAGAAAATTTGTCTACATTTTGTTCATGTTCTGAGATGTTGTGGAAGACTGAGATCAAGATGTTGGTATGATTAATCTGATAGAGGAAGTTATAAGGCAGCCCAGTGTTGAAGCTGTAGCATGAATACTGTTGGCAACTTCTAGCAGTTGTACATTGAGAATCAAGAGCAAATTGCATGACTGAGTGATTCTAAAATTTTTGAGTTTTCTCAGAAAAGAAGCTTCTGTAAAGTTGGATCCTGATCCTATAAAGTTTTGGCTAAGCAGAGCTTGGTTACTGAAAAGATTAGCATTAAAAAGAAGCCATATGTTTTATTTCTGGACAATAGGAAGGTATCATACCTTGAGGGCAGTCAAGGAAATATATAAGACCCTATCTGTCACAGGCGCAAGGATGCAGAGCCATAAAGCTTTCATTTGATAAGGGAGCCTTAGAGTGCTGTGCTCCAGAAGAGCCAGGTAGGGAGGTAGTTTGCCAGGGTTTGGTTCACAGTGCTCAGCCATCCAGGCTCTCAGAGGCTGTTGCATCTTTGATTCAAGGGGAATCAGCGTCTGCTCAAGCTGGTAGCTTGGCATCATTTTGCAGCATGCAAGAGTTGTGGAGTCAGGAAGGCTTCCACCCAGATTTCAGAAGAAGGCCCAGGAGGTCAGGCATTGTGGCCCTGTGCATGAAGAAGAGAGATGCTATGTGGGGGGCACCTACACTTTTTTTTTGGTCTTTTGAGACAAGGTTTCACTACACAGTTCAGGCCAGCCTTGAACTCACTTTGTAGCCCAGTCTGTCCTTGAATTCCCTGTGGTCCTTCTGCATCAGCCTCTTGACTGATTGCAGGTGTGTGCCAACATGCCTGGCCTTCGCCTAAGCCCTTTTTTCAGTTCACATTTCCTTACCACAGCTTGCCTTGGGTGCAGAACATGGAACCACAGGATTTATTTTTTTTTATTTTTTGTGGAACTACAGGATTTAATGTTTGCTGGGTTTGCTCTTACTTAGTCCCCCTGTTGTCCCTTGTAAAATGGAAATGTTTACCCTATAGCATTGTATGTTGGCGGTGCTCATTTTTTTATTTTTAAATTTTTTTTCAGGGGCTCACAGCTAGGAGTTTCTCCTTCAGTCTTAGAGGGGACTTTGGACTTGGACTTGTCAGCAATGCTGTAACTGTTAAGAGTTTGGCAACTCTTAGAGATGGGCACAGTGCATTTTGCATAAAGAGATACACTTGAGCCTTTTGTCAGCCCACGCATAATGTAACGATTTACATATAGAGGCCCTCGGAGAGCCTCATGTGTTCATAGACGGGCCTTTTGGGAGGTGATTGAACCATGGGGGCGCGTTAGCTAAATGTGATGTTAGGCGGTGATGGCTGTTGGAAGGAGCATAGCTCGGAAGGTCACAGCTTCATCCCCAGTTCCCCTCTTGGCTCTCTGCTACCCGGCTGACATGTGGTGAGCAGCTTTTCCTCTGCCGTGCCCCTCTGCCACGCCGATTTTTCTCTGGAGTTGGACTGAACCATGGACTGAAATGTGAGGAAAGATAAACTTCTTCAAGTTGTGGGTGTCAGATACTGCGTCCCAGTGAAGAGACAGTGACTAAGATAATGTGTGTGTAAATATTTCTCAAGAGCTTGCTTTTCAGTTCTTTTGGCTGCGTCCTCAGTGAAATTGCTGGCTTGTATGATATTCCTATTTTAACTTTTGAGGAGCTTCTGGATTGGTTTGCATGGCAGACATTGGTTAGGGGGTGGCCCTCCGAGGCCTTCACCTTCTGTCCAAGTCACTTCCATTGTACTGGACAGACATCTGCGGAGCTCTTCTAAGTGACGGGTGGTTGTGGGAACGAGGGCAGGAGCTACAGAGATGAATCAGGCAGAGCGCTCTCTGCAATGAAGTGAACGTTACCTGTGTCTATAGTTTGGGTCAAAGAGGTTATGCATTTGTCAGCACTCAGTGAGTATATGCTTAGAGTTTATACATTTCAGTATATAGAAAAACTATGTTTTTGAGTGTTTTTTTTTTTTTTTTTAAGACAGTTGCGTTGTGTAATTTGGGCCTTGAATTCATAGCGATCTCCCTGCCCCAGCCTCCTAAGTGCTGGGATTACAGGTATGTGCCACCACACTATGCCATATAAAGCTTGTATCAAGAGAAAAAACTAAACAAATGCTGAGCTCCGCTTAATGGTAGTTACTCTTGTTTTAAATGGAAGTGAACTCATGCCTGCAGTTATTTTGAACTGCATGGGAAGATTGACGGATGGCTAAAGGCCTTGCTTGGTGATAAGCGGGTATCGTCTATTTATTTATTTATTGTCTTTTTTTGAGACAGAGTCTCCCTGTGCAGTTCAGGCTGGCCTCGAGCTCACTTTGTAGCCCAGGCTGATCTTGAACTCACAAACATCCTCCTGCCTCAGCCTCCTGAGTGCTGAGATTACAGGCATGCGGCACCATGCCCAGTCCGAGTATAGTATGTTTAAAACAATGAATCTACTCGGTGTTTGAAAGTCTTCATAATAAAATGGAGGAAAAGATGAAAAGTGCATGCCCAGGGTGCCCTGCTCTGTGTGTTACACTGCATAGTTAATGGCCTCTTGTGTCCTATCCTGGACTTTTTCGTTTTGGCAGGTAGATGGCCTGGAGACAGATACTGGTTAAGACTAAAAGCATTTGCTCCTCTTTATAGCCCGTTTGCAGAGCTCTGAGTTGTTCCTGTAAGTGCCTTCTGTCATGAAGGATCAGTAGTTAGCAGTGACTGACCATGGTAGGCTGTTGAGTCTGCCAGGACCCACAGAGAGGGATGTGTTTACCTCTGCACCGTGACAGTCCGTTTCCTGCTGCTGTAACAATGTGAAGTGGGCTGCTTACAAACAAGAGATACAAAATTCATTCATGGATCGCCAGGCTGGAAGTCCCAGAGCGCAGTAACACCTGCCAAGGATCTTTATGATGCACCATGACGTGACAGAAAGGTCAACAAGCCTCTGTGAGATTTTTTTTTTTTATCATCAGGAGCCCACTCCCAAGATAAACTAACCCAGCCCCTCAGTTAACAGCATTCAACCGTTCATGAGGACAGAGCCCTCATGAACTAATCCCCTCATGGTGCTGCTACAATGGCAATTAAATTTCAGCAAGAGTTTTGGAGGGGACATTTGCACCATAGCGATAAGCTAGGACACAATTATATATAACCAAAGTAAAGGCTCTATGTAGCTGTACTTTCTTTCACTCTGATTTTTTTCTTTGGTCTTTTTGAGGCAAGGTCTCGCTGTGCAGTTCAGGCTGACCTTGAGCTCACTTGATAGCTCAGGCTGGTCTTGAACTCACAGCAATCCTCCTGCCTCAGCCTCCTGAGTGCTGAGATTACAGGCGTGGGCCACCACGATGCCTGGCGCTCAGTATCTTCTTTAGTCTTTGTTTCTGTTTGTGTTTCATACTCCTGCGACCTTCAGGAGTGATCATTGTTTGCTGCAGTGCTTAGTAAATAGTACTCACTTTTGCAGCAGTTGGTGGCACTGGCGGGAGAGCCATTTGGAAACATGGGGATTTGGCAGGCTTAGTGGTGTTTGTTGTTGGAGACTGACTTGGCGCCATCCTTGAAAATAACGCCTGGGCTTCATCGCTGATTCACTTCTTCAGTGTGAGTTCTCCAGAAACTGCCTCTGACTTGGGGGTGGGCAGGAAGCACCCCTAGGACCTCATTACAGATAAGCCTACTTATTTGAAACCCCTTACTGAGAAATTATTCCACATCATTTAAATTTCCTCCTCTTTTTTTTATTTGAACAGCTTTTGCTGCTGGTAGAAATAATTAGACAGAAAATGTTCTGGTATTTTTGGCACAATTAAAATTTTTACCCTTCTGAAATTAATAGAGTCTTAGGATTTAGAGCTGGCAGGGCCCTTGAAAGCAAGATTCACACAACTCTGCCACTTGATAGATGATCTACTCCGGCAGAGGGGAAGGGCCTGGGACCTCTTGACATCTCTCACGTCTGGCTAGAGAAGAGACAGTTACATTAGCTGGAGACCTGGTATCTTCTGTTCAAATGCGAGTGTAAGAAAATGGTTATTACACATTGAGTATCTTAATTGAAATGCTTGGGACCAGAAATGTTTCAGATTTCAGATATTTTTAACATTTTGGAGTATTTGCACACACATAATGCAATATCTTGGGGATGGTACACAAATCTAAACACAAAAATTTATGTTGTATATGTAATTTATATACATAATCTGAAGGTAATTTTACACTTTTTTTTTCTTTTACGATACCAGGGATCAAACTCAGGACCTTGCGCTTGCCAGGCAGGCGCTTATTCCACTGAGCTATATCCCCAGCCCCACATGCTATTTTTAATGTACCTGTGTTCTGACTATCCTCCTGTGAGGGCAGGTGTGGAACTTTTTTACTTGTGTATGTCAACATTTCACTGTTTCAGTTTGGAGCGTTCAGGTCGTGAGTTTTTGGGATTAGGGACCATTGGCCTGTACTCTCACACGCTCCTGCAGTCCTGTGTGAGTGCACAGTGTACTATGTTTGCCAGCTTGTTACTTGGAATTGCAAGCACCTGGGAGCTCTCAGGGGCCTAACATAACGAAGACTTCTTTCTTGTTCATGTATCATGTCCACTCTGGGTCAGAGAAGAAAGCGTGTTGCTCTCCTCTGTAAGACATTGAAGGACGGGGGCTGAGAGGGTCCCCAGCCTCTCACTGCAGACCATTTAGAAGATAAGCCTTCCAGGTTGCCATGGTGAGGCAAAGAACTCTCCCCATCTTGGTTGCTTTTCTCTTGTTGTTGAGACAAAATACCCGATGCCCAAAATTAAGGAAGGAAAGGTTTACTTAGCTCACACTTTGTGGAGGTTTCAGCACGTACTTGGCTGGCTCCAAGGCAGAGTGGCACATGGCAGAGGGCAACAGTTCACGGCTGGCAAAAGATAACAAAAGCAATGAGAGCACAGGGCAGGAGTGGCGATCAGCCTCTTTCCCTCCCTTACATTGTATGCAAACTGCCCACCCCAGGGCCGGTGTAGCGCTCACATCCATAATCGCAGCCTTGAACCATGAATCAATCATAAACTCTAGAAGCCCACCCTATGAGTGCATGAGGCTTTGGGAGAACATCCAGACACAAACCATAACAGCCCCGCTCTCCTTTGCTTCTGCCTGGAAATGTTAGTCATTTTATTCTTTGTTCATTGGTCGGAACTGCTTACATGACCCTCAAGGTGGAAGGGTGGGTATTTGATGAGCACACAATTTTTGGTGAGCATTACCATGATGTTATGTTTGCTGAAACTGCATATAGGAAAATTGTAACTTTCAGTTCTGTGAGCCCACCGAGTTTTACAACCCATTAGTCCGATAGGGACAAGGGAACTGCTGCCCACCACAAGGTCTATAAGGGGAACGGCAAATAATGTGGCAGAGGAATTGTAGGGTCAGCAGTGACCTCACCTGCTGGGCTTCTCCCTTCCAGGTGGTAGGTTATATGTTACTTTTCCTTCAGGTTGTATCCTCCTGGTGACTTTGTGTGTGAGAGGCTGAAAGTATTGCCCTCACCAGGGAAGGATATCAAGGCCCTGATCCCCGAAACTGGTGAGTGTGACCTTGACTAGCAAAAGGAGGGTGTGCTTACTTAGCGTGTGCGAGGCCCTGGGTTCAGTTTCCAACACTGGAGGACAAAGAATTTTGTAGATGTGATTCAAACAGTCTACTGAATTATCCCAGTAGCAGGAGGAGGCAGGGGAGATTTCCTAGAGACCGAGGGGTGGGGGAAGGGGAGTTACGGAGGCAGAGCTTGGGGTGACACGGCCTCCACAGCTGGAGGAGGCAGGAGCAGACTCTCCTTTAGCCTTTACAAAGGGAGGGTGGGCCTGCTACCAGGCCAGTGGTACTGATTTTGGATTTCCAGACTCTGGCTTGTATAAGAAAGTAAAATTTTTTTTTTTTCTTTTCTTTTTTTGAGACAGGGTCTCGCTATGCAGTTGAGGCTGGCCTTGAGCTCACTTTGTAGCCCAGGCTGGTCTCGAACTCAGTCTGCTTCAGCCTTCTTAGTGCTGGGATTACAGGTGTGCGCCACCACGCCTGGCTGGAGAAACTCAATTTTTATTTCCTGGTTTTTCTTTCTCCCTCTTGTGTCTTTTTGTGTTTTGCGGTCTGGGGGCTCAGACGCGGCAGGGAAGGGCTCTAGTGCTTTAGTCCTCTGTTTTTAAGCTGCCAAGTGGGAAGTTAGTGGTAATTTTTTTTAAATAGCAGCCCCAGGAAGCTAATATACTTCGATGTCTAGTTTCTGGCCGTCAGTGGCTATTGCCCTAGTAACCAGTGACAGTAGTGACATTTTGGCATTGTGATCCTCTGGATTCTGAATGTCACATTTTAGGACTTGTAGGATCGGAGGAGGGATGGAGGGTTTTTTTCCTAACTCTCCTAGGAAGGCTCCCTTGACAGCTCTGTGGGGTGGGGATGAAGACACGGGACCTGGGGACCGTAGTTTTACTCAGGAGTTCTCTATTGGCTGGGCGTGGTGGTGCACGCCTGTAATCCCAGCACTCCAGCTGAGGCAGGAGGATTGTTGCAAGTTTGAGACCAGCCTGAACTGCATAATGAGACCCTGTCTCGGAAAGACCAGAAAAAGAGTTCTGTATTGCTACCCGAAAGCACACAGCAATTATTATAGGATGTCTAGAGCTTTTCCTTTGTATCCTGCTCTTCTCCCCCTCCCCTGGCCTCACCTTCCCTCCCCAGGCGTCACCTTCCCTCCCCAGGCGTCACACATGGTAGGCAAGCACTCTGAACTATGTTCCCACTGAACTGTATTCCCGACCACCCCACTTCTTATTTTTTATTTTGAGACAGTTTCCCTAAGTTGCCCAGCATGGCCTCAAACTTAAAAACCTTCTGCCTCACCCTCCCAAGGAGCTGGGATTACAGACGTGCATCCCCAAACCTGGCTAAAAATTGTCCTTGACATGAAAGTAGCTATTAAGAATATTCTCATAGAATACCTGTGAACTCCAAAGAATATGTATGTGACTATCAGTGTGAGAACCACCTCTTGTTGTTGAGATAGGTCTCACTGTGTACCCCAGGCTGGCCTCAAACTCACGGTGATCCTTCTGCTTCTGCCTCCTGAGTGCTGGGATTACAGGTGTGCATCACCGTGCCAGGCTGAGCACCACCACTCTAAACCAGGGGTTGGCAAACTTTCTTTTGTAAAGGGCCAGGTAATAAATACTTTAGGCTTACAGAGACATAATCTCTGCCATTACTGTTCAGCTTTACCTTATAGCATGGGAACAGCGATGAGCTGGGCGTGGTGACACATGCCTGTAATACTAGGGAGGCTGAAGCAGGAGGGTTGCCATGAGTTTAAGGCCAGCCTGAATTACGTACCAGGCACCTGTCTCAAAAAACAACAATAATAGAAAATCCCAGCTATAAGCAAAGTGAAAATGTGTGAGGGTGGCTGTATTCCAATAAAACTACCTCTGGCCTCTGAAATGAGAATTTCCTATACTTTCACACGTCACGAGATATAATTCTTTTTCTCCCCTTTCCCCCAACCATTAAAAAACATACAAAAAAATTCTTAGGTTATACATCATATTGGGAAGTAGAGATTTAGACCACAGGCTACAGTTCATTAAATGCTGCTACAAACAGATTTCCAGACAAAGCTTCTGGATCAGTTTTCCAAGACTGGGAGTTTCAGGGGACAGTAGACCCAAGGAAAACATAAAAGCGGTGTAATATAGCATCCCCTGAAGGGTCATCGTAGCGGATCTGAGTAGGTTCAAGGCTGCGTGAGCAGAGGACAAAGGTCATAGAGCAGGCTTTTGACACATACAGAAAAATGTTCTACATTCTCCCAAACAAGATGCGGCCCCTCCTACCCCCTCTCCCCTCCCCTCCCCTCTCCCTCCTGCTTCCCTCCCTCTCTCCCTTCTTAAGGAACTGATGGTTGAATACCCAGGGGTGTTCTACTACTCTATCGAGCTGCAGCCCCAGGCCATTTTATTTTACTTTATTTTATTTTCCTTACCATTTTGTTTTATTTTGAGACAGGGTCTTGTCAAGTTGCCCAGCTGGGCCTTGAGTTTACAATCCTGTTGCCTCAGCCTCCTGCGTAGCCGGGATTACAGGCATGTTCCACCATACCCAATAAAATAGCGCTTTTTATCTATCAGAGTGGCAGCAGTCTCCGCGTTCGGGAATACTTTACGCTGGGAGGCTGTGGGAAATAGGCATTGCCATATGTTGCTGGTGGGAGGGTAATTTAGTTTAACCTCTGTGGGGGTAGTTTGGCAAGATTTATCAAAATCTTTGCCTTTAATTCAGTACAGAATTCCAAGTCTGAGGTTTATCCTACAGATATATTTGTACTATTATGAAATAATGTAGCAACAAGAATATTCATTACGCCATTGCTTTTGGCATCGGACCTAAACGTCCACCAGGTGAACTGGTTAAATTCAGCACAGTGCAAGCCTTCAGCAGAGCCCTGTGCTACCGGATTTAAGAAATGAGGAGGCTCTGTCTTCACTGGTAGGAGATGATCTCCAGGATGCATTACACTGACAAAAGGCATGACAGTGTTGGTATAGAAAGGGGTGAATGTACACACACACACACACACACACACACACACACACACACTACATACGTACATATGTTTTTGTGTTGGGCATAGAGTTACCCTGGAAGGATTCATGAAACAGTGATATTTATTGCCTCCATGGAAGGAACTGGGTGGCTAGAAAACGGGATGAAGCGGACTTACTGACCAACTGACTCCTTCCTCCTTTCCTCCTTTTCTTTGTTTCCTTCCATTTTTCCTTTTGTTTCTGTTCCAATAGTGGGGATTAAACTCGGGCTGGGCACTGTGCTACATAGCTAAAACTTTTTATTTATGTCAGGTTACTCAGGCAGGGCTTGAGCTTGGCAGTCTCCTGTCTCAGCCTCCGAGAGTGTTTCTTTTCTTTTAAATCTTTAAAGAATTTTTGTTTTTACGTTTATAGATATGAGCTTTGTGGTTGAATACCTATTCAAAAAATAAATAAAAGCTAATAAAGGAAGGTGATCTTTATGGCCCTGCAAGGCCCTATAGAAGGAGATGTTAACGATATTTCCTCACTTCCCAGAATAACGTCCAGTGCAGTTTGGGTTCCGTGGAATGCACTTCGAGTCATTTGCACTGTGACTGTTGTGTCTCTCCCTTGGGTTTCTGAGATTTGGATGTAGGCGCTAACGAACTGAGGGGGGAGAAATGGCTGATGGTATACTAATGATAACTGAGAATTTAGAAGATTTAAATTAATTACAGTTCCCTTTGAGTTGCCGCTCACTGCAGGTCAGGTGTCCCTGATCAGTGTGCTGAGATCTGACTCCTCAGCCTTACAGAGTGCATGGCAAGGGCCAGGCTGGCCAGGGCCCCAAGGTGGTGGCTTCTGCTTCAGAAATCCTGTTCCTTGGCTGCTGTATGCTGTGAAAATACCGATTGTCTACAGTGTACGCGGTGAGGTGGGAAGGTTGGTGAATACAGCTGTAGGCAAATGATGGCCGTGTATTTTTAAAATATACACTACATAGAGTAATCACAGAAAAGAAAGCAGCTGTCCTTGGGGTCCTCAGCCCCCTTCCCATTCATTTCGTGGTGGAGAGGACGGGGCCTGGAGCTCTGCCTTGCTCAGGACAGAAAGCAAAGGAAGAGTCACATTTTAGGAAATCATCTCTTTCCTCTAATATATCAGGGATAAATCATCAAAAATTTGGGCATGTCCACTCTTGGTGGGAACAAAGCCTTAATGACCCACCTCCTAACTGCTACCACAGTTGAGAACCGCTGTGCTCCAGGAATAAGTGGAATTTTATTTGTGGCTAGCTCACTTGAAGTTACTTTCAAACCACCAAATAAGAGAGAGATTTTTTTTTCCTGAGTAATAGTGACAAGTAAAGAAAAAAATCGTTTTAATGATGTTACTTGTAATATAACATAAATACAAGCTTTATCACGTTTAGTTCTGGTCTGAACCATAATACGTGTTGTTCTGTTATGTCCTGGTGGCTCTAAGGTGTCGGTGATGCCGTCTGTTCTTTATGTTTTCTGGAGAAGTAACTGAATTAGTGTGTCAGTGTAGTACTATCTGAAGAAATGTAAGAGCTGTTACAATGCTTAAAAATAAAATGATCGATTCTTCTTTTGTTCTCTTGACAGGATAATTGAAGCTATCTGCATAGGGTGGTTCACTGCGGAGTGCATTGTGAGGTTCATCGTCTCCAAAAACAAGTGTGAGTTTGTCAAGAGACCCCTGAACATTATTGATTTGCTGGCAATCACGCCGTACTACATCTCCGTGCTAATGACGGTATTCACGGGCGAGAACTCCCAACTGCAGAGGGCCGGAGTCACCTTGAGGGTGCTCAGGATGATGAGGATTTTTTGGGTGATTAAGCTTGCCCGTCACTTCATTGGTCTTCAGACGCTTGGTCTCACTCTCAAGCGATGTTACCGGGAGATGGTTATGTTACTCGTCTTCATTTGTGTTGCCATGGCAATCTTTAGTGCACTTTCTCAGCTTCTTGAACATGGGTTGGACCTGGAAACATCCAACAAGGACTTCGCCAGCATCCCCGCTGCCTGCTGGTGGGTGATTATCTCTATGACTACAGTTGGCTATGGAGATATGTATCCTATCACAATGCCTGGAAGGATTCTTGGAGGAGTTTGTGTTGTTAGTGGGATTGTTCTGTTGGCCTTACCTATCACTTTCATCTACCATAGCTTTGTGCAGTGTTACCATGAGCTCAAGTTTAGATCAGCCAGATATAGTAGGAGCCTCTCTGCCGAGTTCCTGAATTAATGCATATTGCGAATCAGTTCTTGCGTACACGTTGTTTGAGAGAAAGAGTTGCCGCCACTTCATAGTCATGTGTGTTCGTGTTGGGTGAGCACTGCAGAGGCATTGTCATCTCGGTAGGGTAAGAATGATCCTTCCCAGCTGCAGAGAGAAAACAGTGCATTTATTATGGAGCAGACAGGGATTGAGACTGCAGAGGAAGAGTAATGAATGACTCCCAGAGTAAACTTTAGGATCTAATTTTATTTAGATCGGTCTCTTCCTTGCCTTGAACAATTACATATTTCTGTTTTTTTTTTTTTAAGTACATTATTTGAACACTTTAAAACAGAATGATTCTATTTTCCAAATGTTTTCCATCTTAATGAATTCAGAAGAAGCTTGGAACTTCGGTGTTATTTTTGAGACTAACATTTTCATTTCTAAATGTTTTATAATTTCTTGTATCAATGTCAGAAGTATTCTGGAAACATATGTCACATGCAAGAACTGTTTAACAAATACTTTAAAAATTTGGCCAAAATTTAAACTGCATAATGGAGCTAGATACAAGTGAGAGTGTCGCTTGGGAAACTTCGCCGTACTCACCTGTCCTCCCTGCTCCGCTTCTGTGCCTACTGTTCGTCTTGTCACATAGCTGCGTGGAGGCTTTAGTGTATTTTCTTTTCTTTTTTTTTTTTTTTTTTTTTTGCGGTACTGGGGATCGAACTCAGGACCCTGCGCTTGCTAGGCAAGCGCTTATTCCACTGAGCTATATCCCCAGCCCCTTTAGTGTATTTTCTTGTTTCCATTTTGGATTTCTTTTATCTCTTTACTGAAGCGACTTCAAAAAAATATTTTAAGAGTGCCGAGAGTTTGTGTTGTTCAGTATTATGTTAGATAATAGTATAATTCATTGCTGTTACTAGGTGATAATCATCTCCACATTCAGATGTCCAAACAAGAATATTTCCAACGTGAAAATAGAAACAGGCTGATAGTGTCAGTATTACCACCCATATTTCTTTTGCTGCATTAAACTTTCCCCCACACTCCATGAAGTTAGCAACACTTACCAGATGAAAGAGTATTTCTGTAGCCTTTTGATACCAAAGTCATACTTACGTGTTGTCTCTGAGTTATCAGTAAAAAGGAAAGGCTATTGTGCTCTTAGTTCCTCGATAGCTAAGTCAATTTCAAGCCAGCCAAAAGCAATGAATACATAATTATTCGATCTGATCTTCAGTACTGTGAATCGCAGCTACACTAAGACTCTTCTTGTGAGAATATTAATGCGCTGTATTAATCTTGGCTAGATTATTAGTACTAGATAATGTATAAGCAGTGATGGTGCGGAGGTAAATTTTAGCAGTACGAATTAGAATTTTTGCTTTTCTGACCAACTGCTATAGAGCTCATATATAAACATAAAAAACACAGATTTATGAGTAATTTAGTGTGCACACGGTCTTTTTACCGGGGATGGGTCGTGGGGCACGGCCAGGACGGAGACCTGGCTATATTTACCAAAGAAAGGCTCACACAGAGTGTTCATTAAAGGAACGTCAGCCAGGTCAGCACAGGGAGAAGGGAGGTGCAGGAGAGTTCTCGCGCAGTTGTGAGGGAGAAGGGACTAATGCCAGGGGCTTCAGAAACGCACCCGGCTGTTCACTCTTCATCCCTCTCTGGGTTTTGACAAAAGACCTGAACAACCGCATTTCTTTGCCATCAGCTGAGGTAATAACAGCGAAAACCATTTTCTTTTCCCTCCTTTTGTTTGTTGGGTCTGTGTGATATTTTGGCTGTTAAAAATCTCTCCTCCTCTTCCCCCCAGTACTTCTCACTGCTATGTTCTTTTAAACAAAAATACTCAAATTCTGTTATTTATTAGGTATTTATTCAATTTTAATATAACTGAAATCCCTGGCATGAATTTATTTTTTTACCTATTTGAATGAAGACTGTCAGTTGTGGCAATGAACATGCATGTGACAGCACCTCCCTATTACTAAGAAAATACGGTGGAGTCTGAGTCATATCAGTACTGGGAACCCTTCGAGTATATGGTACCCCTGGGTAGCTTGTCCCCGTGGAGAACTCACACATGCCCTCATCCAACACTTCGTACCTCCCGGTGGCCACCGCACACTTGAGCTGCTAATGATGCCGGGGGACCTCTGTGGGAAGAGGCGAGGGATGCAGGGGCCTGCTGTGCAGCTGCCGCATTAGCTGCCCAGAGCTTGCTTCCTGTGGTGCAGGCCTTTTCCCAGGCTGATTTTCATTTAAAGGAACCATGTTAGGTAAATGTTAATGGCAGTTCGGCACCCCATTCACAAAAGGGAAGGCTGGGCTAGGGTAGCGTATTCCATTCATGAATGGAAAAGTATGTGTCAGAACTGTGTTTTCGTGGATGATGTGGAAGAGATGTTTTCTTGTGAAGTGTTACTTTCTTGTGAAATGTGACATTTCCGGGAATATTACTGCTTTACAAAAAAAAAAAAAGCATTCAGTAGCTCTTTTTTCTTAGTTGTCCCCTGAGGGGTTTCCTATTCAGTCTTCATGGCAGACATGCTTAGAGTGGGGTCTGTCTCAGTACCCGTGAGTCTAGTTTACTGCCCTAAACTAGGGTACCCAAAGAGGAAAGAAGAAAGCCAAATCTTTAGTTTGATTTTATCATACCTGAGCATACATGCTTTGATCTTTTTTTTTTTTTTTGGTACCGGGAATCGAACTCAGGACGTTGCACTTGCCTGGCAGGCGCTTACACCACTGAGCTATATCCCCAGCCCATGATTTGATCTGATGTGTAGCTTGACTTATATTCTCTAAGATAGAGTTTTTGGAGATGTGAAAACCAAAATCAGGGAATATGTGTGAGGGTGAATGCACTGTAACAGCAACACAAAACCTGATTCTTTTACCACTGTGTTGTCATTGCAAGTTGAGAGTGTTGGTATTTGTTCTCTACAGTTGTAAACTCATCAATCAATTTTTCCTTCCTTCTTTCAATTTTGAAGGACTGGGGATTAAATCCAGGCTTTCATGCTGAGCCATTTTTTTTTTTTTTTTGGAGACAGGGCCTTACTAAGTTGCTCAAATGTCCAAACTGGGCTCAAACTTGTGATCTTCCTGCCTCAGCCTTCAGAGTGCTAGGATGATAGGTATGTACTTCCATGGCTATCTATAAATTCTTTGCTAAAAGTGTTAAAATGTATTCTTTTTTGATGCCTTGTCAGTGAGTCAATAATTTTATTATTTCTTCTTTTAAACTTTTTTTGCAAATAACTTCCCTAGGTCTTCTGTGATCTGGTGGAGGAGAAGATGGAGTTGGGCTGAATGCGGTGTTGGAAGGATTTTTTGTTGTTGTTGGCTTGATATTTCCTAGAAACAACTTGTTTTTCCTCATTTATTTATTATTTTGTTTTGCTTTTTGAGAGAAACTCTCACTTTGTAGTTCAGGCTGGCCTTGAACTCAGTGTGTAGCCCAGGCTGGTCTCAAACTTATGACAGTCCTCCTGCCTCAGCCTCCTGAGTGCTGGAATTACAGGCGTGCGCCTGTACTGTGCCCAACCTCTTCTTTTTTTATAGAGATGAAAATAAAAACCCCAAGCTCTTAGTTCTGTTTTACCTTTTTTTTTGTTCTGAGAATCTAACTCACAACCTCATACTTGGCAGGGAGACCCTGTGCTGCTGAGCGATATCCCTGACCCCTGTTTTACTGTTAAGCTTTCTTGCTTTAAACTTAATGCATAGCTTCACAGACTATTTCTGGAGTCCTCTGACCCTACATAACTGCACATCCATTCTAGTTTGCAGTAAACAATCAAATAAAACAAACTTGGTCTGAATGTGTTAATAGGCATAGGATATTGGAGCTCATCTGGGATCTCAGAGGCCTTCTGGTCTACCTCACTCTTTTTTTGCATTTAGGTCTTAGCAGCTGCAGACATTTGCTCCCACTGGGCTATGATTTAGGCATGGTCATGTGAGCATCCAGTTAGGCCCCAGAAACCTGATTTTCAGACTTTAAGTTCAGTACTCTTTGGATGTACTTCCTTTTTTATTTGGGACTGATGACCACCCCCTCACCCCCACCTCCATTTGGTTTTAATTAAAAAACAAATACTGTTTGTAGAAGCCGCAGATGAACCAGGGCAGTAACACATAAGGAATGCAGATTTTTTTTCCCCTTCGGTGTTCCTCACCCCCAGTGCTGGGGATCAGATACCAAGCGTGTCTTGCATGCTAACAAGTGCCACTGAGCTGCGTCACCCGCTACCTAACAGAAATATTAATGGCATACCCGTGTGTGTATAAATAAGGCCAGGCATCGCATAGTTACCACGGCGTTATTTAGAAGAGCCAGGCTGAGAACACCACAGCGGAGTAGGCACTGGTAACATGGGCTGAAGCCTTAATGGAATGTTCTGGGAAAGTTCCAGTTTGGTCAGGGATATGTTCATATGGTGTGCTTCCTGCATTCCAGAACCCATCTGCACCCCGCTCTGCCTCTGAGAGTTAAGTCAGGATTTACTGCCCTTTGCTGTGGAACCTTCCACAGATTGAGAAGTGTCATCCATGAGCATGATTCTGTTGCTCCATCCTGTGATGAACTTACGCTTAAACATTTAAACATTCATATTTTCTACCTGTCCCCAACATTTCCACTCAGACTTTTTTTTTTTTTTGTCTTTTTGAGACAGGGTCTCACTATGTGGTTCAGGCTGGCCTTGAGCTGTATGATTTTGCCCATGACCAAGTAATAGCTATTTGTAGGAAGTATTGAAGTGTGTGTTTGTTTAAGAAAGGAAGCATAAATAATGACAGTTGGTTTATTTGTATCAATATGAAGTGATTTATTGAACAAACAATTGCTTTTTGTCTGTATCTTACACAGTTTGATACAGTAACTGATAAAATTCCATGATTCCCTTTTCTATATACAGATGACAGGAAAATTGTACTTCTTTAGTGATATTGTCTATATTTACGTATAGTTACAAATTGTGAACTTTTTTTTTTGTGTGTGTGTGCAGTTCAGGCCAAAGTGACCTTGAGCTCACTTTGTAGCCCAGGCTGGTCTCGAACTCGCAATGATCCTCCTGCCTCAGCCTCCCGAGTGCTGGGATTACAGGCATGTGCCTCCATGCATGGCTTATTTCCTTCTCCTGCTTCACAGTTACAGCCTGGACTTCCAGCACAATGCCAAATAGAAATGTGAAGAGTGGACATCCTGGTTTTATTCATGATTATTAAGGGGGAAGTCTTGCACCATGAAGTATGATGTGAACTGTGAGTTTTTCCATAAATGCCCTTTGTGGGGTTGAGGGTGTCCTCCTCTCCCCAGTTTGTGGGTGCTTTTTGCACGGGGTGTGAGATGCTGAGAACGTGTTTGAGTGAACAGATGGGGAGGTTCTGTTGAGTGGAGTTGTACCGTCAGTGTCAGGAAGCACATCTCGCTGAAGCGAGCTTCTAAATCTTCACAGGGCTAATCAAGTCGAAGCCATAGAAACTTGTGCTGATGGTTTTTAAAAAATACTTTAATTGATACACGTTTCATGGTTTCCAAGTCTATTAAACTTGTTCTCTTCATTAACCCAAGTTAATTTGAGTTTATGTTCACTTGCCTGAAGATACAGATGCAGACAGAAGAGTTAGAAGATAATTTGTTTCTGTTGCCTAGTGTATTTATGACTTGACCTTGGGCTTCTGAAGCTCGTGTATTCTAGGAGTACTGGGAGGATTCCAGGGTGTGAAATAGGGTGCTTCTGGTTCCCTGCCAGGCCATGTTTGAGCTATTTCAATTCCTCACTCTGCCTGCTTCCTAGCGAGCCTGGCAGACCTTCCTAGAAGCCCTGAAGCCTTCCTCTTTCCTTCGTACTTACACAGTGGGCACATGTCTGAATTGCTACAATGGGGAAGAAGGATTCTCAAAAACAAGACTTGGTGGCTGGGTGTGGTGGCGCACACCTGTAATCCCAGCACTTGTGAGGCTGAGGCAGGAGGATTGCCATGAGTTTGAGGTCACCGTGGGCTACAAAGTGAGTTCAAGGCCACCCTGAACTGCATAGTGAAACCGTGTCTCAAAAAAGACAAAAAACAAGACTTGGTCTTCCATCTACAGCATTGCCCAAGAAGATGTTCGGTGTCTGTTGTTGTACCTTTTGTGTGTCCATAGTAGGAGCATCTGCCTGGTGAGTGTCACTGCTGTTCAGGGCACTCCGCAGTGCAGAGATGGCCATGAGCAGGCCTCACTCCGGCAGATTCCCTCAGAGAGGTGCGCGGCCCCTAGAAAACTCCGCCCTTTTCTAAAGAGCAGCTCCAGTTGAACCTGAGGCTCCTTTATACAGACATGAAGCACAGATTTGTAAAATGTAGCTCGTCCTCACGAGTGCAATCGTGTTGAAATCCCTATGGGAGGTAATGACAGTAACCTTAAGTGGAGGAAAAGCTCAATATTACCTGTAAAGAACACAGCCCGAGTGGTTGGAGGATAACTGGCGGACTTTCCATCTTGTATGACTTGTAACAGATGGGGCCTGATTGTTGTTTTTTTCTTGAGTATTACTGCTAATGCAATATTGGAACGACTATGTAGTTTTCTAATTTTGTATGTATGTCTCAAAGAACTTTGGCTGATGGCTATATTTTTAATAAATCTTATGACTGTGCTGAGCAAATGTTAATAATTGTCAATGCCAATGTGGATCTCAAGCATAATGGGGTTATGAACCAAGATTTGGTTAACGACATTTATAACATAAATGTGGATATAGATAGCATGGGGAAACAGCTTTGAAAGAGAGGTATGCTTTGCTTTAGCAATAAAATAAATGTATTTACTACTGTTCATGACGAATCTTCTGAGGAATAGCAAGATCTCCAAAATTAGCCTTTCAGTGTTAGAATAATGACTACAACTTTTAAAAATCTACAGAGTAGTGAAAATTACAGGAACTTCTTAAAAAACTGCTAATAAGCAGCTTTATAATTCTTTTATTTTTCTTCATACTGACAAGTATTAAGTATAAATCTCTGACCCTCGTTGATCATCCTAATAAAATTTGCTTAGAGAAAAACATAGCCAGCGGTCTTTTTGCCAGGCATGGTGGGGCACATCCATTATTCTAGCATTCAAGCAGCTGAAGCAGGAAGACTGTCCTGAGTTTGAGGCCAGCCTGTGCTACATAGCCAGACCCTGTCCCCCCCAAAAAATTTCTTCTTTCTTTCCTTTTTTTGTCTCTCTCCCCCTCCCTCCCTCCCTCCTTCCTCCTTCCTTCCTTCCTTCTAACCTCCTCCCTCCCCATCCCTTCTTCCCTCTCCCTCTGTCCCTCTGTCCCTCTTTCCCTCTGTCCCTCTTTCTTTCTTTGTTGCTTGCTTGCTTGCTTGCTTGCTTTCTCCTGAGTGTGAGGATGCACGCTTGTAATCCCAGCTTCTCAGAAGGTTAAGATGGGAGGTAGAGTTCAAGGCAAGCCTGGACATCTCTTTCTCCAAAACAACAACAAAAACTATCTGTCTTTATTTATGCTTATATCTATATCTGTCTTTGCCAGGAATACAATTCAGTGGGAAAGCACTTGGTAATGCACAACACCCTGAGTTCCATCCCCAGCACCACCAAAACGCCAAAACTGAAAGCAACAACTTGTGTACACCTGTCATCAGAATTCCCACGAGGCTGAGGCAGGAGGATCCTGGCAAGTTTAAGATCAGCCTGAGCTACAAAGTGAGACCCTGTCTCAAGTAAACAAAACAAAACAAAACAAAACAAAACAAAACAAAACAAAAAGGAAAGAAAGAAAAGAAGCAAGGAACTTCTCCCTGGTGTTTACAGGCACATTTGTTCCAGGGATGCGCAGAGGTCACCAGAGGTAGCAGGGTGTTTACTTAAAGGACGCAGCACCAGCAGCTGTCCACCCGAGCCGGGTGGTCCTGATAGCTCCCTTCCTGCCTCTGAGTCTTGGCATCAGCCCAGCGTCACTCACCCATGTCACCTCTGCTTGTCCTGCAGTATCTCCCCCAACCCAGGTCCACCGGTTGCTTCTCTTTCTACTTGCCGTGTTCAGATTCCAGAGTACCATTAGCTTAGCTGTCGGGGGACAGGTTTTCCAGTCCTGTTCCCTGGCTTGGGAAATTGCCATGGCCGTGGAGGGAAGTGCTGGAAGCCCCAGAGCGTGGTACCCAGAGACACTGTGCAGAACCACACTCGGGACAACTTTTTGCCCACGCTCCCTTCACTTTGCTGATTGGGCATGATGAGCAGGAAGTAGCAGGTGCTTGGGCTCATCGAGATTGACCCACCTGGTGCATATAAGGGCAGCAAATGGATCGTACTCAAATATCTCGTAGAGATGTAGTTACAACAGGAGTGGCTCATTCTGCGGGCAGAAGGGATGGCTGACTTGTGAAGACAGTGGCATCTTTTGCTCATTACCACATAAACACATTTCCAGTTCCCTTCAGCAGAAGGGACGCTTAACGTGGTGTTTACGCTTAGAGCTCCTTTCCCCACCCCCACCCTCAAGTGTTAGGACCTTTTCGCCAAGGGGCAGCTCTGTGGGGTTGGAGCCAGGCAGTACTTGCGAGTGTGTGTGGGTGACAGTCCCATGCAAGAGGGATTTGGGTTGTGAACCTCTCTGGTTCCTTTGTGTGCCTGCCTTCATGTCATTTTTATTATTTATTCATCGAGTTGGTCTAATTTTTCAGTCCCTATTTTGTTTCTCTTATTTTGATCTAATTTGGAAATTTAATAAGCAATTCCTGCCAAACTTCCCCTCAGACCATCATGTTTCTAGAGCCCTTGATTAAATTAGGAGGCGAATACAGAGTTTGGGTTTTGTGGGTGTTTCCCCTGTGTCACAGAGTTTGGTAGTGGAAATGAGCACAGTCACTGTCAAGCGTGAAACAAAGTGACCTTGTCATTAGGTTGTCTCTGTATTCAGGCATAATCAATGCTAGCTATTTTCATTTTTAAGGACAAGATTTTAACATGAATACAGTCAGTAATCAGGTCTCCAGACTGTTCACTAATTAAAACTACATAGACTCTGTGAGTGTTTAGACTGCAGAAGTTTGGGGTGCATTTTTCCCCTTTGTGTAGTGTTGATCATGTTTTACTTTTAGGGCCCCAAGCTGATGTCAGTTGTAGGGCTCCAAGCTCATGGCATGTACATTCATACACCAAATGGCCTGTGACTTAGATGTGTAGTGTCCTTCATGGCTTTTAAAAAGCCATCAACTGCAACTCTCCAAAGATAAAGTGTTAGGCCATTTCCAACTTGAAAGTTGGAAGTCCATCCCCAGCAACACCAAAAAACCAAAACCAAACCAACAACTTCTGTTAGGAAGGGTGGTGTATACCTATAATCGGAACTCTGATGAATGTGTAAGTATCTTACACATTCAACATTTTTATTTTTTCTAAAGGTTATTTTTTTTTTTTTTTTTAAAGTCAGTTAAGGCAGCTGGCCCTACAGAGGTTTTTGTTTGTTGACACAGGGTCTCACCATGTAGCTCAATCTGGCCTTGAATTCACTATGTAGCCTACGCTGACCTTGAACTCACAGCAATTCTGCCTCAGCCTCCCAAGTGCTGGGATAATAGGGGTGCACCACCCCACTCAGCCTCAACCATTTTTATATCATGGATGTTCAATTTTATGTTGAAAAATGATAGGAAACCCAGGCATGGTGCAACATGCCTGTAATCTCAGCACTCTCGGAGGATGAAGCAGTAGGATCTCAGGTTCCAGCTCAGCTGTGTCAATTTAGTGATATTCTGTCTCAAAAATAAAAAGAAAGGGGCTCGGGGGGTAGCTCATTACCAAGTCCCTGGGTTCAGTGTTCAGTACCGGAAACATTTTAAAATAGACTTTAATTTTGATTTTGGCCTAAGTTTATTTTTGACCAGTAAACCATTCATTTCACTATCCTTTAGAAGACTAAGACCTCTCTGTTTAGTTGAATACTTTTTGGTGCATATTTTTGTTATTTTTAGAAATTAAGTCAAAGTAGCCTTATATGAAAGGTAGCCTTATGTGGAGAGCCTTATTGCAAAGACATCAGAGTATTTAATTTGTAGTATTTTTTCTAGAATTCAGAATCTTGGGTATTTTGCGGCATATAAAAACTTGAGAAGAGTTCTCTATTTAGTTATGGGTCAGATGTATCAAGCCCACTGAGAATGTCTTTCTACTTTGTGGCATTTCTGTTGGGTAACGTTGCACCTTAGTGTCCTGTTTGGCACTGTCTTTGGACAAAGTTCCTCAGTGGTTACGTTCCTGTGTGTGTATGTGGTGAAGACCCTTGCCTTAAAATAGAGCACTTGTGTGGTTGGATTGTCTTCCCCAGTGATTCATCTTTTTTTGTGCATTTGGTGAGTACAGGCCTGATATATTCCAGGGAAAAAAGAAGATGAAATGTCCTTTGCTGGTTAATAACCTGAGTGAGCTTGGATTAAAAAGTATTTTCAACATGTACAACCTTTGTGGAAGAAATAATCGTATTTGGCTTGTACTGCTAAAGACAACAATAGAACAGATAAAATAGATGGTGGTTTTAACCATGACTTTCATCGGTCCTGTTCTCCATGGGAATAGTATTCAGTGTGCATGTGGTCAGTTTTTCTGCTTCCGCTGTGACTGCTTCCCATGTCACAAGGTGGCAGAGGTTTTGTGTCAACCAATAACGAAGGTAATTTGGATAGTAAAGATTGATTTAAGATAACGATTGTCTCTTCAGCTAGCTCTCATACAAATGATGGTTTGTGGATATAGATTTTTGTCTTCTAATAAAGGGATTCTTAAAATCAGCTCAACTTACATAATTTTTTTTAACATTTTATAGAGGATCAGTAAAATGCATAACCATCTGAGTCATAGCTTTTCTTACGTGGCTGTGTTACCTGTGTGTTTATGTCAGATCTTTAATAATACCTATAAATGTACATCAACTATATGTGATTCATGGTTGAAGCTTTTTAGCTCTCCTTCACTCCTTAAGGAAATAATATTTTATAAGACACTAACTTTGTTATGCTATAAATATGTTGAATGCACATCTGGGAAAAATTCTGTACAGCTTGACCATTTGAAGAGTTAATAAATCTCGACCTTAAGAACCATCTCCAGCTGATGTTATATATACATATTATTGTCTATTGAGTTGATTTCATTAATTAGTGTGGCTCATTCTGGATGGATTTATTTCCCTTCTGTTCTGAACCAAATCTTCATTTTGCAATAAACGACTGGTGGATGAAATGCAAGAGGTGTCCCTGTGGTTCAGTGGCCGCAAATTGATCTCGATCTTCTCCTGACTTATGTTCCTGTCTTTTTACCTCCCTTTTAACTGCTTCTCTGTGGCGAGAACATAATTAATCTATGCAAGGTAAGTTTCCATTTGATGATAATAGTAGACTGGCCATAGGCCCAGAATACGTGTAGAGTTAAAATTTAGACTTGTGAATTCACTGTGATCCTCCTCCTTCAGCCTCCTGGGTGCACCACTCAATTAGGTGAGATTGTGCTTTCTTGCCACTTGTTGACAGTATATTCTCAGTCATGGTTTAGGCCTCGAGAGTCCCCGAGAGACTCATGAATTCAGAGGTGGGGCTTCTAGATGCTGGTTGGCTCATGGGGTCTCTGTACCCCCCAACGGGTTCATCCACTGAGGTGATTGGAGCTGACTGTGCAGGAGGAGTTGAGGCCTGGGGAAGGAGGTGGGTCACTGGCAGGGGGTAATCTTGTCCTTGGCTTCTTTCTTTGCTTCTTCCTGGCTGCCATGCCTTGAGCAGCTTTTCCTCGCCCTGGTCCCTCTGGCATCCGTTTCTGTGTTGGAACCGGCTGAGCGTAGACTGAAACCATGAACCACAGTAAACCTCTCCTTTGCTGTGGGTGCCTGATGTTTTGTCCCAGCGCTAGAGACAGTCTCAGTGACAAAAATGCCTGCCAGGCCCTTTCCTCTAAGAAGACCCCCCCACGCTCTTCCTGCTCCTCCCCGTCCATACCCTCACCCCCCCACCCGTGTCCCAGGCAGTTCTCTTTCACAAGGCCCAACAACGTGGCAGACACATCCCCGGGAAGGAGGCTGACAGAACCAGGCAACCATTTCCTGGTGGCAGAGCCCTTGCCTGCCTTAAATTCCTCAGCAGATCTTGGCAATGAGTTTAACAGTGAAAACCACCCCTTTAGGAGTAGATGTGAGAACTTGGAGGGCAGAGAGATAGGTACCTTCTGGGCGTGATTCAGTCAGGGCTCTGAACCTTTCAGGGTCTCTGACCCAGGTATGAAAGCCTGCTGTCTCCCCGACCCCACTCCAGGTTTCCTTATTGTTAAAGTTACTGCTCTAAGAGCTGAGCATAAACTCTAAAAATAGCGGGGAATCACAAGAAATTTGTGATGATTGTATTTAAGAGAGGAGGCCGTTGGTCAGGTAACAAACACTTGCTGCTAAAATCAATCAAAGTAATGATTTTTAAGCCATGAGATTTTCTTGTCTGAGTCTTTTCCTCTATATTTTATTTTTGAAGGAATGGGGATATAGCTCAGTGGAATAAGCACCTGCCTGGCAAGCACAAGGTCCTGAGTTCGATCCCCAATACTGCCAAAAAAAAAAAAAAGAAAGCTTTAGGGGCTGGGATATAGCTCAGTGGAATAAGTGCCTGCCTGGCAAGTGCAGGGTCCTGAGTTTGATCCCCAGTACCGCCAAAAAAAGAAAAAAAAAATATTTTATTTTTGGGACTAATCACCTTTTTGTTTTCTTTTCAGGAAAAATAATAGCAAATGCCAGACTGAACATTATATGGTTGAATTATTTTTCACTGATGTAAAAGACGTATAAGCTGGTGTGCGTGGTTGAAATTTTGGTTTTCTGAGAGGATCATTCACATTGGTAACAAGAAGTAATTTTCACAGGTCACTCGTGTCCCCATCTTAAAATGAGGTCTCAAGTTGACAAGGTGATACACAATGGTCAAAGTTCCATCATCCCTGCCCTCTGTAAGCCTTAGGCAAGTCCCAGCCAAGTACCTCTTCATCTGTGTTCAGCTTGTGAGGACAGTGAGGTTCCCATGGCTGCTCAGCCCCAAATGACTTTTGGCACTCAGTTAGAGCAGTGTAACCTCCTCAAGGCCGAGGAATTATTGTGTGTGCGGGTGGTCCTTCTCTCTACAAAAAATGTTAAAGTATTTGTGCTTTGCCAAGTCCAGAAGAATTTGTGGAGCTTGAGGTGGGGGTCTTGAGTGGAGAGGGTTGACTTGATTTAAGCAACAGCTTTTCTCATTTGTTTGATTTTTGACACAGGGTCTTGTTATGTAGTCCAGGCTGGCCTTGAATTCACTTTATAGCAACTTCTATTATTGGATGGAGCTAAGAGAAATTTAACTTTTTTTTTTTTTGAAGGCAGGGTCTCAACATGTATTCCAGGCTAGCCTTCAACACTGTACCCAAAGGTGGCCTCAAACTTGTGGCCATAGGAATTACCTGGCAGGGTTTGTATTGGAAGGTAAATTACTGTCAGCTGTCAAAGGTGCACTGAGACTGGAGGCCTATGGAGCCACTTAGGGAAGTATTACAGTCCTTATCTGCGTTGGAGATGAGAGCGGACCCAGTAGCAGTGGAGAGAGAGAGAGAGAGAGAGAGAGGAGAGAAGAGAGAGAAGCATTCGGTAGAAAAGAGTTCTATTTGATTTGAGGAGTCTGGGTGCTGTCCATGTGTCCCGCAGATCAGTGGCTCTGTGCCTGGAACCACGAGGAGGAATCGAATTCAGAATCCTCCACATGGTCAGAATTCAGGGATCTGCCATCTCTAAGTGGAAGTAGAAGCTGGTCTGGGAAAGGATTTGCAAAACCCTCTGGAGGAGGTGTTTTAGCCACTATACTGTTGCTGAGACAAAATACCTGACACTGGCAAGTTAGTGGAGGAAAAGGTTACTTTGGCTCCCAGTTTTCATTCCATAGTCAGCTGGCTCCAAGGCAGAAACGGGATGGCAGGAGGAAAGGTGCTCAACCCATGGCACCAGGGGAGAGGAGAGAACCAGGGAAGATGATGCACCCTCCAAAGCCATGCCCCAGTGACAGGCGCCCCACCAGGCCCACTCTTAACAGCACAGACAGCTGCTGAGATCACCCATGAGCGAACCCAGTAAAGAGTATAGCGCCCACTCTAACCCGCAGTCCAGTCACCTTCTACACACGAGAGACTTTGGGGGGCACCTGAGATCTGAACCATAACAGAGCATTGAGGAAATAGAGGAAATAACGTAGGGCTGGTCCCTGGAGGTGATAGAAGCAGAAGGAAAGGAGTGAGGGGCTCAGGGGAAGTACACCCCTCATAGTCGGGTGACCCTCAAGACTGAGAAGTAGCCGCTGAACTCAGCAGCAGGAGCCTATGGAGGTTGCAGAGTGACTCATTCTGGTGACTTGGTGGGCAAGAGCAGATTACAGGAGTCTTCATAAACACTGGTGTGTATGGTGAACACAGACAGCATGGACATTAGACTCTGACTTTACCCTGCAGAGTGTAGTCTCTGTAGCCCGTACTTTGCAATGTCTGCATTGAGGTGTACTGGAAGCTAGTTATCCTTAGGATAAGATTCTCAGAAATGGGCTATTGTTATGGCTTTGAAAATAAGTTGTAACACTGGTTTTTAGTGGGGTTGTACTAAGAATGCCTGACACTGTCACTTTCACCACACCCTCATCGGCACTGGATGTTACCTACCTGAGCTAATTTCGAGTACCACTAATAAATAGCGGCTTCTCACTGTGTAGAGCTGCACAAATATTTTGGGTACCACCTTCAGTTTCTGGCCAGTCAGATTGAAAGCCATATACATTTTGGGATTGGAGACCTAAAATAGAAATGGTAAACAAACTTGTCAAATGATGTGAGCGTTGCTGCGAGCCTGACTGCTCTTGCACTGGGTCTTGATTAAAATGATTAATTAATCTCTCTGGGTCTGTTCCTTGACGAAAAATTTTCTGGTGTTTTCTAAGGTTCTTTCCAATGCTAAGGTTCTGGGCTATTGAGCTCAGTTCTCTGCCTCACCTCACCAGCCCACAGCTGGTCCCAGATAAACACTAGGAAATTCACTGAAGTCTTCATATCAGATAACAGCCTGCCTTGGAGTAGGAGGATATTACTACCAGAACAATAAGGATTTGTAGGTATTGTGTTAATGAAGAAAAAATAAGCTGCAGATAATCAGAAATAAGAAAGTTAATCTCGTCTGTAACGCTGTTCCTGCACTCCCACCCACCTGTTCATCTGACTCCCACTTACCCTGCAGGTTTTACTTCAACTGTTCCTTTCTCAGGGGATTTGTTGATCCCTGTCTTACTCACTTTCCCTGCACTGGGGCATAACATCTGGCAAGAAGCTTACTTGGTGGGGGGAAAAAAGGTATTTGGGCTCACATTTTTTAAAGTTTTCACTCCCTGGGCAGCCAACTCCAAGGCAGAATGGCATGCCAGAGGAGGGGAAAGCTGCAGAGAGTGCAGTGAGGGGCTGAGAAGGGAGATAGGCCCTTCTAGCTCGCATCCCCAGTGACCCCACCTCTTTCATCCAGGCCCTGCCTAACAGCTGTGAACTCACCAGGGGTGTATGGCAGCCCTAGATCCAGTCATTTCTAAACATATGAGGCTTTGTGGGGGTACATTTACAATTGAAACCATAGCATTTTGTGGGGGAGCTGCTAAACCGAGACTGAGCTAGAGGTTTGCAGACTCCTTGGGACTAGAGCAAAGCCAGTCCAGCAGGTGCCTGGCCTTCGTGTTCCTCCCTGTTAACTCTAGCACAGAGAGCTCAGAATGTTTTGCTTCCAGTGTTCTCAGCAAAACCCTGAGACCTTGCATGTTTGGCCCTGTTGCTTGCTTTCCCCCTTTTTATTGAATATAAATAAAGACGCAGACTGCTGGGTTGTCGCTGGCTCTCCATCAGAAAGGTCAGGGCCTACCTGGTTCCAGCTTTCCTTTTATTATGTGTCTGTTTTTTTCTTAATCTCCCATCAGCCCCTCTCAAGACTCTGCTGGCTGCATGGGTCAGAGCAGCATTCTAACCCCAGCCTCCCGAAAGACTCATGCAAACATTTCTGTATGCAAAATGCGTTTAGTCCATCTCTTTAAAAGTCAGCCAAAGTTTTAACAGTTCCAGCACTGCTGAAAAGTCCAAGCCCAAAGTCTCCTCTGAGACTCAAGACAAACTCTTAGCTGTGACCCCATTAAAAATCAAAAAGTCAAACTCTGCTGACACACAATGATACAGGGTAAACAATCTCTTTCCAAAAGGGAGGAAGAAGGGAATAGAAGTCAGACCAAAGCAAGATGAAAACCTAGCAGGGTGAAGATTAAATTCTCTAACTCCAAGTTGAGCACCTGGGGCAAAGAAGTGAATTGTAAACAACTTGGGCACAGCCACCTCCCCAGCATTGCTAGTTGCAACCTTCAGTGGCCTCTCTTAGGGTGGCTTTGCTTGCTGTCTGTAGCTTTCCTCAGTGGGTGTTTCATGATCCTGGATTCTCCAACTTCCTGGGGATGCTGCTTCAATTTTGGCATCCTTCTCACAGCTTCATGCACCGGTCTGTTGGGGGCACACTTCCTGGCCTCCTAGACTTTCTCCTGAAATTTTTTTTTTTTTTCTCCTGAAATTTAGGCAGAAGCCTCCCTGACCCCACTGCTCTTTCATTTTGCATGCTTATAAATCTAGCATAAATCTGGTGCTAGATTTATAAGCGCACCAAAGTCTGATCCCAGCTCAAACAGTACCCAAGCTCCCATGGGTTATGGCTACAGAGCACTCTGAATGCCTGGATGACTGAGCACTGTGAACTGAATCCTGTGTAACCAGTTGCCTAGGTAGCCCATCTTGAGCAGGGTGCCTTAGGGCTCTCTTTTTCAAAGGAAGTTCTTTTAAAGGGGTTTTAACTTATGCTTATTACATCTTTGAGCTTATGAAGGGTGGGTTACTGATTCCTGAGATACTGTATTCTCAACACATCTTTCATATTGATGCAAAATATTTGGCTTCTTTTTAATACTAATCTTTTTTTTTTTTTTTTTTTAAGACAGGGTCTTGCTATACAGTTGAGGCTGGCCATGAGCTTACTTTGTAGCTCAGGCTGTCCTCGAACTCACAGCTGTCCTGCCTCAGCCTCCTGAGTGCTGGGATTACAGGCGTGTGCCGACATGTCCAGCTTTAATACTAATCTTCCTTTCTGATGAACCTGGAAACTTACAACTTTTAAGCCTACCTTTTGCTCCTGATTCTTATCATAGATCTTGCTAAAAGTAAGCAGTACCCATGATATTGACTGAACATTGGGCTGCGTTCCTGTTTCCTCCACCACTTTAATTAGTCTACCATCCTTAATATCAGTCTCTCAAAACTTCTCAAGACATGAGTAAAATATGAGCACGTTTTCTGCAAGATCATTACAAACATGATCTCCAGTGCTATTGCCAGTGCAATCTTTGTTCCCAACTGAAATCTCTTCAGTTTTGCCTTTACTATGCACTTTTCTATTAGCATTCAGGTGTTCCTTGTTGTTGCTTTGTTTGTTTGAGACAGGGTCTTCCTACGTAGTTTAGACTGCTCTTGAACTTATGGTGATCCTTCTGCCTCAGCCTCCTGATTGCTGGGATTATAGGCATCCACCACCACACGCTGCTCACCATTCTGGTCTTCTGAGCTCCGACCAGTATCAGGCACGTCAACCACTTTGTGATAGTCTAGAGCTTGTCTACCCCAGTTCTTCACTTTTCCAGCCTTTTCCCACAAACCCCTTCCAAAGGCTTCTAAACTGCCTGGTCAGGTACAGTTCCAGTAACACCCTCACTCCTGGCATCAAAATCTGTCTTAGTCTCTTACTGCTGGGACAAAATGCCTAATACCCACAATTTGAAGGGGGAGAGATTTTTTTTTAGCTCACAGTTTTGGAAGTTTCAGTCCATGGTTGACAGGCTTACATCAGAAGTGCAAGCTGGGAGGTCCTGCCATGGTAAAAGGCTGCTCACATCATGATGGCTGGGAAGCAGAGGGTGAAGGGGGAGCCAGAGTGAGAGACCCTACCTTATACCACCATCAGTGACCGCCCCTTCAACCAGCACATTCAGCTGTGAACTCGGTACTGGGTGGATCCATCGATGGATACAGGGCCTCCATGACTCACTCACTTTCCAGAAGCTCTCCCAGCACCTCCGGTAATAGATTAGACTCATTAGATGTTCTCCTTATTAATTGTCAGTTACGAGCCATCAACGCCTCATCAGAATAATGTTCTCCTGTGTGTAATTCATTACCATTTCCCAAACACCTAGCATAGAGGCTGGAACATCCTCAGTGCTCAATAAACATTGAATAAATGCAATACACTTAGACAATCCTTTTTAACATTTTTGTGTTCCTTTTGTGCCTTTTCCTTGTATACTAAGTTTTTCCTTCTACAGATAAATGTTGCATTGTTTTTTATTCTCATTGAATCCTTTCTGCGTGGTAGCCTATGGTTTTGTAGTGATTTATTCTCATAAAACAGTCCCTTTGAGGAAGGGGTGGTCAGGGTTAGGTGCAGTATAGGAGACTGAAAGTAGTCAGTTGAGTTTTTTTTTAAAAGGTGACGCTGTCTACAGTGATTGAGTGTTGGAAAGGTTAGCATGGTTTATCACCGTTGATTATCAGCCCCAAGGGGACCCGCAAGCCCAGAACATGAAATCTATGGACGATCACACTTTTAATAAGTCAAAAGGTTCATGTTTTGTTGAGTAGCTGAGGGCCAGCTCTGGTTTATCAAACCTTTGCTTCAGATTTCCTGTGTCCTCGGGTCTGGCCTTTTGCAAGGATATGAAGAGTTTCTAAGAGGCCTGACAGGAACAGTGTGACACAGTTTGAACAGCTACATCACAGCAGCATTTTCAGGTGGAAGTTGAGCAGTCACACAGCAGCTCTACACTGCACATGACATAGCTGAAGCTGAGTATATTCTTAATCACATTAGACTTGAATGGGCCACTGTGATGAGCCTCAGCTTTGTTCAAACAGAACTATTATTACTAATAATCATTAGTCATTATGAACCATGAAATCTGATACAGAAGATTAGGGGAATTAAAGGAGGAATAAAGTATCATGTGCAAGAGTCTCATTTAATTACATTCAGCGTCCTGTGGTGTGATTCTAAGTTTTTAATAATGGCTCTTCTTTGTTTATGGAGTTTCTGTGGTTGGCTGGAGCCACCTCAAGCTTTTGTAATAATTTCAAAATACACATTTGTGTGCATACCTGAAAATCGTTAAGATGAGCCAGGCATGGTGAGTGCACTTGTAATCCCAGCATGTGGGAGCCTGAGGCAGGAAGATTGTGTCAAGTTCAAGGCCAGCCTAGGGTACATACACGGTGAGACCCTGTCTCAAAACAAACAAAAACAGGTTAGGTTGGTGACGTTAATGATACATGTTTTTAACCACAATTTAAGAAAACCCCCACAGTTGTAACTCAAAATAAATTCATAGACTGAAACTCAAAGAATGGAAAACAATACATGAAGCGAACCCAGAACAAAGCAGGGGTAGCTGTTCTGTTTGCAAACAATGTGCACTACAAACCAAGAGTGATCCAAAGAGATAAAGGAGTGCACCACATATTTGTTAGGGGAAAACAGTAAGAGGAAGTGATAGCAATCGTAACTATACATGGACCAGGCTGGGTGTGGTGGTGCACGACTGTAATCCCAGCACTTGGAAGGCACTGCTGCTGAGGCAGGAGGATCATCACGAGATCAAGACCAGCCTGGGCTACAAAGTGAGCTCAAGGCCACCCTGAACGTCAAAGCGAGACCCTGTCTCAAAAAGAAAAAAAGAAAAAAAAAAAGAAAAAAAAATATATATAAATAAAAAATATATAATATATATACTTATACATATGTATGTATGTGTGTGTGTATATATATGTGTGTGTGTGTGTGTATACACACACACACACACACACACACATATGGACCACCCAACTATATAAGACAAATATTGATAGACATGACAAATTAAATAACCAATAATAATGGGAGAGCCTATTGCCTCATTGTCACAAAGAGATGAACTACAACAAAATCAGCAAAGAAGTAACATAACTGAACAAAATCTGTGAAGAAATAGTCTTGGTAGACATTTACAGAGTGTTCCACCCAACAACGTCAGAATGCACATTCTTCCCAGCTGCACGTGGCAAGTTCTTTAAAATACATCAGTCCCCAGTACCTCCCACAGAAAGATAGCTAATGGACTGGGTGTATAACCCAGTGGGTATATAACTCAGGACCTAGCACTGTAAGGTCTTGGGTTCAATCCCCAGCACTGGAAAGAGAAAAATAGATAATATACAATATGAAATGTTTTAAAATAATAGCTATGCTCAAAACTCAAATTTGTGTTAGCTGATTTGAAGTCAGTTATGCAGCAATAACCCACAACCTCTAGATCCACAGAGGTCTTTTTCTTGTTCACACAATAGCTCCATCTCAGATGGGCTCTTCTGTGCCACATCCTCTTTATTTTAGGGTCCATGATGAAAGAGCTGCCCTCACTGGAATGTTGCAATTCTGATGTCAAAGAAAAAAGAGAAGGCAGTTGGAAGCATGAAATGTGTGTGTGTGTGTGTGTGTGAGAGAGAGAGAGAGAGACAGAGAGACAGAGAGACAGAGAGACAGAGAGAGAGAACTCAGTATTGAACCTGGGGCCTTCACACTGAGCTGCATCCCCAGGCATTTTAATTTAGTTTTTAATTTAGTTTAGAGACAGGATTTCATTAAATCAGTTAAGTTGCCCAGGGAGGGCTTGAATTTGGGATCCTCTTTCCTCAGCTTCCCAGAGTTCTGGAATCTAAAGAATTGATTGATTTTGATTGAGTCATTGATTTTTTTTTTTTTTTAAAGACAAAGTCTTGGTATGTAGTTCAGTCTGGACTTGAACTCACTGTGTAGTCCAGGCTGGCCTCAAACTCTCAGTGACCCTCCTGCCTCAGCCTCCCAAATGCTGGGATTACAGACGTGGTCTACCACACCTGGGTAGATCTTAGTTTTTACAAACAGAAACAGAAAGTATAATAATAGAAGTGACTGTACTATACAGCAGTCATATAAAACAACCCTGAAGCAGTTCAGGTCGGAAAACCCAAACCATTCCAAATTCTTGCACGAGGGCTGGGGATATAGCTCAGTGGAATAAGCGCTTGCCTAGCAAGCGCAGGGTCCTGAGTTCGATCCCCAGTACCGCAAAAAAAAAAACCAAAAAACACAAATTCTTGCACGAAGGAATACAGGGAGTTAGCTGTTCCCACAACCATTGCCAGGCCTGGGAATAATATGAGTATTCACAGATATCATTTTTTAAAAATTGTGTCTAACAGTGCCTGGCAGACAGTGTGTTAGATGAGTCTTTATTAGATACAAATTTAACAGATATATTAGGTTGAGAGCTGTCACGGGATCCATGATTGCAGTTATATCATCATAGCCATAATTCAGATACCAGGAAGTCATCGCTGCCAGCGCCAGTGCAGGTTCCTCCTGCCCAGAGCGGCTGGCCATGGACACGAGTCCAAGCAGAGCCCTTTGAGCCCTCGGCAGCCAGCACAGCAGCAGGATGAGGGTCTCCACCGGCTTCCCACTCTGCCACGTGTACATGTGAGGGGCTGGAGCGCAGCCATAGCTGGCACCCTGGCTGTCACAGTCTGGGAAATGTGAATTGTTTGGCTTTCCAGCCTCTGTCGTTCTGAGTGGAACAGAGAAATGGGTGAGAGTGAATGTCACGCGCCAATTGATGGCATGAAGTGTAGGTAACTAAGAAGCTGCTTGAGGAGAAATGTCAAAGACCTCTAGGAAGAAAATTGTAATGTAGCGCTGGAGGACACCGCAGGAGACCCGCACAAATGGAAAACACTCCCTGTTCTTGAATGAGAAGACTCGGCACCCCAGAGCGTTCAGTTCGCTAAGTTCATTTATAATGTAATGCATGAACAATAGAAACGGCAACGCTTGTGTAGAACTAGATATGCTGCCTCTAATATTCATGTGGGAAAGTAAACAAGAATGCTGAGAGAAATTGGAAAAGTAGACCCATGAGGAACCGCTAGCCCAAGCACCTTAAAACACGCAAACTGTTGTGAAAGCAGTGGTGCACTGCAGAATGGAGAGGCACAAGCCGATGAAGATTACATAATGGAACTACCTACAGACATTAAAGGGATTACTTTGGATCAGTGGGGAAAAAAAGGTGCACTATTCAACAGATTGTACTGAGGCCATCAGGGAGCCATTGGGCAGGGATTTGGTTGCCAACCATAAGGCACAGAACAGGAAAACTTCAAATGGATGAAAGTGATAAAGTGTAAAACATAAACCCATTCAAGTATTCGCAAGGAACATAGAGTTCCCAATTGTGGAGTAAAAAGGACTTGGCAACTTTTTTCTATAAAGTTCTGCACAGCAAAAAGAAAGACAAAAGAAAGAAGCCACCATAAGCAAAGCAAAACTAAGACAAGGGAAAGACCATCTGCAACCTAACTGCCAAAGGGCCCGTCTTCCTCGTGTATGTAGAGCTCATAGTCAGCGATCAGGAAAACCAGGCACGGTGGTGCGCCTGCAATCCCAGCTACTTGCACTGCAAGTTCTAGTCCAGCCGGGGCAAATTAGTGAGACTGTGTCTCAGAAAATAAAAAGGGCTGGGGATGTAGCTCAGTGGTAGAGCACTCCCAGTACTGCCACCCCCCCAAAAATGAATAAAAAATAATCAACAACCAGATAGAAAACATTAACAAAAATCTGAACAGACAGTTCACATAGAAAATATTAATTCTATTAACTACATCAAAATATGTTCAACATCATTCAGAATAAGAGAAATGCAAATTAAGTGTAGACTGAGATACCATTTTTTACCTATCAAATTGTCAAAAATTCAGAAGTTTAATAATACACTGTGCAGGTGAAGCTTTGGGGGAAGTGGTGGGAGTACAGTTAGTTCAACCTCTAGAATTCGATTTGCCAATTCCTGTCAAAATTTAAAATGCATATATCCTTTGACCAAACGATATCCTTCTGAGGATTCATCCTACAGTCATCCCTCATGTGAACTGATATTTGTACAAGGTCATTTGTTGTGCATTTTACATAATAGAAAAGGTTGTGAGAAATACAACTGCCACCAAAATATGACCAGATCAATAATTATGATAGATCT
>PVLD010015682.1:0-47716 GCA_004027595.1 Dinomys branickii | reverse complement strand
CTTTATTATTTGGAGGAGGAAAAATTCTAATGAGAAATGCATGCCAAGTTCCTGAGGCCCCAGAATTCAAAGGTTTGAGGGAAGAAAGGACCTTAACAAAGTAGCAAGTCCCTTTTACCAGGTGGGGGAGGGGCGTAAATTGAAGCCATCTTACCGGAGATGGTTTGAAGTTTACTTTCAAGGTCTGCCCATGCCTTTTCTTCTAGAAAAGTTTTTTGAAGAAGTAATCAGATATGTGGGCAAATACTTTATGTAGAAGAATGTCCATAGCAGTGAAATATATAACGAGTTAAGAACTTAGATGTCTTAAAGTAGGAGACTGGTAAAACCATGTTTTATCTAGAGGTGGAATATTATACAGCCATTAAAAATCCAATCTTAAGTGAAAAAAGTAGATGAAAACTAGTATGTACTTTAATGATTCTATTGTCTGTGTGTGTGTGCGTGTGTGTATGTATGTATATGGCAGACAGGTTAACAAGATAACGTATGTACACCAAGACATTAACCTTGGGAGGTGGAAAGATAGTTTTAGAGGGTTTGTATCTTTTTATCTCTTTCACACAAATATTTGATGTGGTAAAGTTATAGTGGTTGATTTTGTTGTTCGTTTCCTACTTCTGTGTGTGTCTGATGTGGCTGCACCAAGAAGTGTTCTCGGTATGCACCATTAAGCACTGCTCCTTTGTGAATGTGGTCCGCGAGAGGAACATAGCTCTGGTCCCTTCCCCCTTGGAGGTTCTCCCATCCATTTTGCCTCTGCAGCCGAGATTCTAGATTCTGGTTCCCCAGTCCAGGTTACACCAGCAGCACCCCCACACCTGAGAGGGTCCTAGGGAAGGAGAGGGCCTCAGGGGAGGAGGGGGTGCTGCCTGCTTGGGCCTCCTCTTCTGGGGAACAGCGTTGGCCCATAAGGGATGGAGCCTGGTGCCTCTCTCAGGTGGTTTGGACAGGGAGGTGGGAGCTGACACAGAGCCAGGGGCTCCTGGGCCTGGGGACATTTGACTGCTATTATGAATGAACAAATCTAGCAGAGCTGACACAAAAATGGCCAAGTTGGGCTTGACAGGGGCCGGAGAGGGGTTTGGGACCCTGCTGCTAGTTTTGACAGAAGGGAGAAGAGAAGAGGCAGGAATTGTTTACACCCTGACCCAGGCCTGTGGGCTGAGCCCCCAGGAAGGCAGCCTGGATGCTCCCAAGCAGGCTTCCCTGGCTCCTAGCAGGGCCTAGGGGCACAGGCGAGGACCCCTATGCACATGGAGAGGAAGCAGTTAATTGATTGGTTTCTTGCCAAATGGCCTCACCTTGATTGCAAATTGCAGTCTATTGATCGATTGATTGACTGATTGCAATACAGGGGGTTGAACCCAACAAAGTCCGCCACACTGAGCTACACACCAGTCCTTCTCATTTATTTATTTTTTTGAGATAGGACCTCACTAAGTCCCAAAATTACCCAGGCTGAGCTTGAACTTGCAGTCCTCCTGCCTCAGCTTCCCAGAGTGATGGGATGATTATAGGCCTGTACCACCGTGCCTGGCTACAGTGTTTCTTAGAGGTGCTTCCCTGCCCGCCAGGGTTATAAATACTCATCCCCTCACCCCACCCAAACCCATTTAACCAGGGTCTCTGATCTAATTTTCTTTCTTTCAGTGCTGGAGCTGGAATCCAGGGCCTTATGCGTGCTGGGAGGCACTGTACCACTCAGCTATGCACCTACAATTCTAGTGTCACCCCCGAACAATTATAGCACCCTGCATACGTGGTTGCTGCTTTGGGTTAGCAGCCGCTGAGACACAAAGAGACGAGGGTGCAAAGCCATGAAGCTGTAAAAGTGCTTTGTCCTGCTGTGCAGTGCTAGCCTAGGAAAACACTGAACTGAGCACTGTTTGCAGTGTTTCCATGGCGCAGGTCCCTGGTGGAGAATTGCGCATGGGCGTTCTGGCTTCTTCCTCCAAGCAGCTCCCTCAGTCAGGCACAGAAGATTTCTGCAGCACTGTCCGACAGCCGCCACGAAAAGGGACAACAAAGGCAGCACAGCAGGGGCTGTGTGTCAAGGCGGGCGTCTTTAAGTGGTCATTGACCCATGTACCTTAACTGGCACTTCAAGGTCATCCTCAGGACTTTCCAAGGTGAACGTCTGTATTACCCCTGTTTTATAGGTGAGGAAGCAAGAGCCAATGGAGACTCCCTTTCCATGATGGCAGGATTGGACCCCAAGTCCTTATCTTTTCTTATGGTGTTTTGTTGTGTTTTATATTTTGCTGCAGTGCAGGGTATGGAACCCAGGGTCTTGTGCATGCCAGGCAAGTGCTCTACACTGAGCTCCACCCAGTCCAAGTCTTTTTTTTTTTTTTTTTTTTTTTGCGGTACTGGGGATCGAACTCAGGACCCTGCGCTTGCTAGGCAAGCGCTTATTCCACTGAGCTATATCCCCAGCCCCTCAAGTCTTTACTTTTATTTATTTATTTCTTTTGAGATAGGTCTTGCTATAGAGTCCAGGCTGGCCTTGAACTCCCTATGTAGCCCAGACTGAGTGATCTTTCTGCCTCAGCCTCCCAAGTGCCAGGATTATAGGCGAGCACCATCACACTGGGTTCAAATCTTTACTTCTAAAAGTTCTGGGAAGGCATGTGTGCATGAAGGCTGTTTTCAGTGACGGCCTGGAACTCTAACCATCCTCTAGGGCAGCAGGATACTTTTACACCTTAGACCAACCACTGCTACTCTAGCAGAGGTTGGACCTGGCTCTGAAGTTTTTAAGGAGCACAGATCATGCTGAACAAAATCCAGGCTTTCTGGATTCGAGACTTGAATTTCTGTGGGGTCATCCCTTCCTCAGTTTACCCACCTGGGAAATGGGGAACAGGGACCCTCAGCAAGGCCTGAGGAAGGTTAAGCAGGAGGGGGCTTTGGGGACCTTTAGGGAAAGAAAAATGGAACAAGAGCACAGAGACTGCGATCCTGAACCCAGAGCCCACAGCAGCTCCCCACGCGCACCTTTCACAGTCACCCTGGTGGTCTTGGTTACCCCGATGGCACTGTCCTTCCAATCCCGAACCGTGTTTCCGTGAGCGTCCAGCTCAGGCTCTCTGTGAGCCCCGTTAGCTTGGAATCCCAGTTCTTAGGAGGAGGGCAGGAAGATTTGGGGGGCCTAGGCTCTAAAGTGCACCTGGACTTTGGAAAGTTTTTCCAGATCTCTAAGAGGGGAGAATCGGCCTCCCTGAGAAAACAAATTCTCCTCTCACTGTAAGTGCGGGTTATCAATCGGAATTCTGATGACTTTGGGGCTGACAATTTTAACAACCACTTAAGTCTCACCCTGCGCCTTTTATCTGAGCGCTCCACAAACATTGTTAAACACAAGCTGAGGCCGGGAACCTCGTCATCTGCAAAAGCAGAAGACCCAGCGGGCTGGACACCTCCCACCCTCCCGGCAGAGCTAATCAATGCCTGGCAAGACTTAGAATTAATAAGTCTGGACTCTTGCACTTTTGACCTAACTGTTAGATAACAATTCCTTTAGCGAGGCCGTGGGTTATTAGGCATGAAGACTCAATTTGATAAATAGATGACATTTTATTTATCTAACTTTCTGGAGGACTGGTGTTTATTTTAAAAGAGAGGAATGTAATTTATAAATAATTTATTTGCACAGGAATGAGGTAAAACATGGAATCTTGGTGGGTAGGAAAGGAAGAGCTAAAAAGGGTTCCTGACACTCTATTGATGGCAAAAGTTTTTCAGAAAATCCCGATTCGTTGTACCTGGAGTTTTCTCATCCTTTTCAATTCCTTGATGCCTAAATCAGTGGTATTTTGATATTCTGATATTTCTCACCAATGTGACGGTCAAAACGCCTTTACACTGTGCCACAGAGCAGCTGTGATTCTGCAACGATTTGTTTTCCCTCCGAGGTAGAAAACACTGAACCATTCCCAAATTTAGGGTAGGTTAAATAAAAAATTATACATCTGACAGAGCTGAAGATACCATATAGTCATACACGCATTCCTCTGTTCACAATAGCTAAATATCAGGAGTGGCCCGTATACCCACAGACAGGGAGGCGCATAAAGGAAATGGGGTTTTTACACACAAGGGAGCACTACTCTGCCATGAAGAAGGGTAAACTTGAGTCACCTGGGGGAAAATGGACGCCCCTTGAGACCATAATGCTAAGTGAAACGAATCAGACCCACAAACTTATCTTGTATGTGAAGTCTGGAGTGTAAGGAAAGAGAAAGAATAAAAGACAACAATTGGAAGTAAGGAGATCGTCCTCAAGTGGGAACAGGGTCGGAAATGCAGGAAGCGGAGAGGGGGAGGAGGGGAAGAGGAGGATAAAGGACTCACGGGTGTGAAGCCCCTGTGCCAGCTCCCCGAGGAGTGTATGCACCGTATGCTGCAAATGTGAGCTAATAAAAAATTACAATATTTGTTCAAATTTTTAAAAAATTATAAATCTGCAAAATGGAATATACTATCCCTGAACTCTGTCTGTCTTACGTGTGTGTGTGTGTCTCTCTCTCACTCACTCACACACACACACACACACATACACATGCACACACACGAATGCACACACAATCATTAAGTTTTTAAAAAGATTAAAAATAGTTTGACTGCATTTCTTCAAAGTATCCCAATATCCCATCAGAATCACAAGTGTGCCGACCCCTCTGCCCTGGTGATTCCATTTCCAGATGTAGTTGCAGATTTGCACAATTCTTTGTCTACAAATGTAATTGCCACTGTGATTATATTAGAAAAACATAAGCTTTGGAAGCTTTTTAAAATTTAATTCAGCACTTGGGAGGCTGAGGCAGGAGGATTGCTGAGAGTTACAAACCAACCTGGGCTCCACAGTGAGTTAAGGCCAGTCTGAAGTACATAATGAGAATGTGTCACAAAAAAACTTAAATAAATAAATAAATTTTAAATTTTAATTTTACCTTGAGACATGGCTGACCTTAAACTTGGCAACCTTCCTGCCTCAGCCTACTGAGTAGGTAGAGTTATATAGGTGGACACCATTGTACCTGGCTGAAAAGCTTTTAAGTGCAGTGGATGCTGGGTGAAAAGAACCATGGTTTAATCCCTACAGGGGAATATGAGACAGACATCAGTAAGAGGAAAAGAGGAAGCAACTCCGAAATCACTGCCAAGGAGAAAGTTAAAGCTTACAACAGTGAGTCTGGTGTATGCCATTTTGTGGAGCAATAGAGACGTAGTCCTCAGGAATTGATTCCCACAGGTGCCTCTGGGCTGGGCAGCTGGGTTGCTTGGGTCGATGGTAGGAGGCAATGTTTTCACTCTTTGTACTTCTGTAGCTTTCAAATGTGAACCATGCAAATGATTTATGTTCAAAAAATTTTTTTAAATGTTGTTCCAGTACAGTGGTGCATGCCTACTCAGGAGGCTGAGGCAGCAGAATCAAAAGTTGGTGGCCAGAATGCGCAACTTAACAAGGTGTTATCTCAAAAAAAAAAATTAAAAAAGAATAAAATGAAGAACGAGCTGGTGAGCTCAGTGGTCAAATGCTCTCGGGTTCAATCCCTCACACATGAAATAAATAAATGATAAGTAAACAAATGAGGATGCAAAGAGTGAAAGACTATGGATCTTCATGCAAGAGGAACGATGTTGAAACAATAAAAACAGAGTTGGCTCTTTGGGTGATGTGGTCGCCAGATACGTCCAGGCTTTTTCTCTGTTGCTCATCCGCATTTTCTGCTTTTTCTGAAATGGACACAGGGAATATTCTTTTGTAGTTTTTTTTTAAGAAGTAAGGAAGTAATGACATGACTTTCCTCCTTGCCCTGAATGGTATGGATTCCTTTATATGCGTCTTCAAGATCTCTGAAGTGGCCATTGTAAAATGACTCAGGGTGGTGGGATACAGGGAGAAAGCTCATAAAAAAGCAGTTTATGGGGCTGTGGGGGAATGAGAAAGGTTTCCAGATGCACGGATGCCAAGGTTTGCCAAGAGGGCGCAGATGCCTGCACCCGGACGGGGAGGTTGGCTTGTGAAGTTGATGGGCCCTGTCTTCTGCGCTTCTGCTGAGGAACCCGAGAAGCCAGAGCTCCTGACCACCACCCAGTGGGCAGAGGGGGTGAGATGAGATGTGGTGGAGATCTCCTTCTAAAACATCGGAGGGCACCAAGGACCAGGGAGCGATCCCACAGCTCCCTTTGCAGCGGTAGTGATGACAAGGGGAACTGTTCACTGCAGTCAGATGCTTACAGAGTGAACCCCTCCGTGTCCACGCTCTCCTTTAACTTTGTGTGTTTTTATGAGGATTAAACAAGAGAATTCCCCTTGGCCAGTGCACAACCCTTCAATTGACCACGGCTACACTCTGCACTGACTTGTCATTAGACTCAATGTAAGGCCTAACTGTGGTATGTAAATCCCACAGCTTCTGTCCTGCGGGGTGGGTAAACCCTGAGCTCCGTGGTCTACGCTAGTTCTCAGAGTTCCCGGATTCCTGGTATCACTTTCAAATAAACTGCTTGCCCTGGAAACCTTGTCTCTGAATCTGCTTCTGCAGACCCGGCCTAGGACATCTACTGTGTCCCTGACCTTGACCCTCTTTTAAAAACCTGCTTCCTCTTTTGTCTTCTCTTGCATAGTAACTTCCCTCCAAAGAGCATCTGATGAGTTTCGAATCTCACTCACATCTCTCATTCAACGCAGCTTCCCCCAAGTCTGTGGTTCAGCCACTGTGACCATTGTCAGCTGACCTGACGTGTTTCCCTCAAAGGCTTATTGTGCTGACAACTTGGTAGCTGATGGGCTTTGGGGAAGTGATCGGATGGATCCCCAGAGCTCTGACTTTATGGAGTGGATTAATCCATTTGCGAGATCAGAATTGGGCGGCTGTCCTGGGGGATGGAAAGAGGAGGCAGGGCCAAGGTGAAGGCAGGGGGTCATGGAGGTGTTACCTGGGGGACTGTAGCACCTTCCTCCCCGGCTTTCACCCTCTCCACTTCCTGGCTTCCCTCAGGTGAGCAGCACTGCTCTGTGTCTGCCACAGCTGCCTGGCCACAGCCCCAAGGCAGTGGGACCAGCTGGCCATGGACTGAGACCTCAAAAACCAGGAGCCAAATGACACCTTTCCTCTTTTTATTGATAGGGAAACAGGCTCAGAGGTGAAGCCATTTCCCAAGTGTACACAGCAAGCAAGGCACAGAGCCCTGATCCAAAGCTTCCCAGACCACACCTCCCCCTGTCTGTTAGGTGATTCCGCTTTCCCTCCTTTCATAGGAATATCTGTTATTTATAGACCATTTTATACTTTATCTGGATAATAGCTCATGCAGACCTCACAGCAACTCTGTGAGAATATCATTAATATTCTAGTCATTTACAGGTGAAGACTCTGAAACTCACAGATCCAAGATCACTTGGCCAAAAAGAAATCTTTCAACATCCGGTCCAGTCCTGCGGCACCGCACACCCACACACGCAGAAGAGCTTTACAGATATACAAAAGCTAAATAAATACTGGGAGTGGGCTGGGGCGCGGTTCTTTGGTGAATACTTGGCAATTATGCGTGAGGTTCTGGGTTCTATCTCCAGCACTGCAACAACAGCAACGGCAAAAACAATCACAGCGGTGTCCAACACAGAGCTGACCCATGTCACAACTTGAACTTAAAACAAGCCAGGAGACCTCTGGCCTGTCCTTGGTACGTTCTATGACAAAGGATTAGTAACCGGTTAGAGCTCGCTGAGGTCTCAGCTCTCACTGGTGGACCCTGGGGAAAAGATAATGTAAGGATCAGCTAGGACAGTTCTCTGTAGCACAGGGAAGGCAAGGATGACCCTACCCTGTGACCTGTCTCAGTGCTGGGAGGTTCACCCCTCAGCGGCCCCAGTGTGACAGCCAGTCACACTAATCCAATTCCCCTCGCCTTTGATTGGTTCATTCTGGCCAATGATGTGAAGGGGGAGTTTTCAGAGTGGGAGGAGCTACCGACAGTCAGTTTCCAGGTGACTCCCGGAGGAGGGTGGCCGGGGGCTCTGAGTGCAGTGAGGTTCCAGTGAGTGTGGTCCTAGGTGTCCCCTAGGGCAGTCCCAAGAGAGACCCTGAATGGGAGCCTCCGCGCAGAACCAGTCAGCCCAAAGATCCACGAAAAAGATACTTCTGGGGAAAGTTTCTTTGCTTCTAATGCTGCTTCTTTGTATCTTCCGGACATGTGAGGTCTGGGCACAGCCTCTGTGGGCACCCGGGACATCCGGTTGAGGGCAGGGTCCATACCCCGAGGGTGGCACAGCAAAAGGGGCAAGAGGAACCTCGGGAAAACTCTTTGAAGGGTGGGACAACTATCTTCTCTCTTAGCAGCAGCGTGAAGCCAGGCTGTATGTTACCTGAGTCACAACTTTCCTAGCTAAAGCGTGGCCAGGCCAGCAAGGTTGATCTGAGACCCATGGAAGCAGGGAGGTAGTGATGTCTGCTCTGGGTTCCACTGCAGGCTCAGCTGTGTCCTAGCTGCTGTGTCCCTGGCCTTGGCAACATCCTGAGTTTCCTTCTGTGCCTCACCCTTCTCCTCTGTGCAGAGGGGAAAATGAGATTGCTGTGGGGCGGGGGCATTGAACAGATTCACAAACTTGGCTCATGCCCTGGTAAGGCTCTGAGGAGATGGACAGATTCTAGGAGCTGTGACTGTTACCTGGTCCCGCTTGGACAGGCCCTGCTGTTTCCTGGGCCTCCAGCACCTTTCCAGAAAAAGAGTGGGGTTTGTGGACAGAACAGCAAGGACTCACAGCCAGGCGATGGATTCCCAGCATCCTCCTGGCCTTCGGTCCACCCAGCACATCAAGGCCTCAGGTGCCCATCCTCTGCACGCCTGGTTCTCCATCCGCTAGGGTGACCTCTGCTTTGAAGTTGGTGGTCCCCACCACCTGCTCCCAACTGGCTTGAAATTGAAGTTTAAAACCAACTGAAGTTTCCTGCTAGTCCCTGTGCTGTTTAACTTTCTCCTATGAACAGAAGCTCATGTATAGAGCAGAAGGGAGAGCCCTGGAAAGGCTTACCTGGCTTCATTTAATCGGTACCAATGGTAGCTTTCCTGTGTGGACCAGGTCCGAGGCTGCTGTTTTCAAGTAATGGAGGGGCATCAGTGCTCTGGTCTCCACTGGCTTTACGAGAGAGAGGAAAAGCTGGTAATCATGTGAGGATGTTCCAGGAGCTTCATGTGTGTAAGCTGGCACCTCGGATCCACCTGAATCTCAGAGAGTAATGTGGCCATGGTGATCTCAGCTACTCAGGAGGCTGAGGCTGAGGCAGGAAGGTCACAAATTCAAGTCCTGCCTGGGAAACTTAGGAATATCTTGTCTCAAAAGAAAACAAGGAGGGCTGGGAATGGAGCTCAGTGTTCCCTGGGATCAATTCCCAGTATAAAAATGAAACAACAACAACAACACACGCACACACACACACACAGTCCCCAACAGCAACTAGAAGAGGGAAACAGCAAGGCCAAGCTCGTGTGCCAATTCTATCGCGTCTGTTGTTATGGCCGGAATGTGTTTGGGTTTGTTGATGTCGCTGATGGTCTATAGTTAAATATTTGGACAATTGCTCATTAGGATAACTCTTAAAACTCATAAGCGGTTCCCTATCTTTAGAAATGGAGACAGTGAGCAGGGGCCGTAAAGATGCTGGCCAAAGGTCACAGCATTTCAGTCGGAAGGAGTGAGTTCAGGAGAGCTGTGATCGGTGTGGTGACTGTACTTCCCGTTCCTTTGTACTTTTATACTTTGTGTGTGTGTGTGCACCTGTGTCTGCCACTGAGCTGCACTGTACCAGTGAGCAACATCTTCAACCCTTCTTATTTTTCATTTTAAGACAGGATCCCCCTAAGTTACCCAGGCTGGCCTCGAACTTACTTCTGATCCTTCTGGCTTTTATTATGTTCTTGACCACTGCGAAGAGAGAAGACTGTAAATGTTCTCATCAGGAAAAATGCCAAGTCTGTGAGGGAACGTGCTCTTTCTGCCTCCGCCTCAATTAAATAGCTTCACTGAGTCCTTCCTCCGCGTAGACATATTTCAAAACAAGTGGTGCATGGTAAATATAAACAATTTTTATTTGTTAGTTAAAACCAATCCATAAATTTTAAAAATAAGAGAGGGAGGGAGGGAGGGAGGGAGAGAGAGAGAGAGAGAGAGAGAGAGAGAGAGAGACTGTGATTTAGCTTTGGGCTCTGGGGAAATCACCAAAATGGGCAGGAAAATGTATCTTTTTGAGCGTGATGGAGTTGGATGTTGTTTCCACTGCTGTGGGCACAAAGGCTGTTTGTTTAAGGAGGAAATTCATACGGGCTGGAGCTATCACTTAGCTTTGCAAGGAAGAGATGTTTTGAGGAAGAAGATGGGGTAAGGGTTGCTTGGACAGGATGGGGAGCAGTGGGCCCTGGTGGAAGAGCTCCTCCAGGGAGGTGGGCTCCCTGACTGTGGGACACCCTACATCCTGTCCCCTTAGAACAGTGGAGTGAAGGCTACTTGGGCACTGATCATCCTCCTAGCTGAATTTATCAGCTCTTGAAACTGGGATGTCTAGAAACATTGATGGCTTCAGGCATGGCTTGACCCAGGGGCTCAAATGTTATTATGAGCTTTCTTTTCCCCTCTCTTAAAACATTATATGTAAATGAGATGGATTCGCCTATGGATGAAGTTACCAGATGAAAAGTTGATGAAGACATCTACAGTGGAGGGAATCTCACTGTCACCACCCAAGCCTCCTTACTGATTTTAGTGCTCAACTACAAGGGGGCCAGATAGACAGACACGGAGAGAGACCTGTGAAGAGTCCCATCTGAACTCTTAAGCCCCAACTCCCTCCAGAGCAGCCTTATTTTGGAGGTATTTTCGGGAAGTGCTGCTAAGGGACTGAGAAAGTGAGATGGGGTGGGGAAGGCAGCCGGTAAAGTGTGAGCAATCAAGAAAGTTACCACAGTGGGCAAGGAGAGCTCAATCCAGCTCAGGAACTCTGACAACCAGTGTAAACCCTGCCCTAGAATGAGCTACCCCAGAGACCGGATGGCTGGAGCATTTACACAGTAGTTCCCGTGATCACTGGCTGGGGCTCACCCTGAGGAGGGTGGTGGAGTCCTTATCTCATCTACCAGGGAACCCTGGTACCTGAGAAGGCCGCAGGACAATGAAATGCAGGCCCTGCGGTCAGTAGCAGGCTTCTTGGAGTTCACCGACATGGGACAGGTGGGTATGGTCCAGGCAACGTCCACCACACCTTTCTAGAGCTCCCTGCTGCTTCCTAGAAACACTGGGAGTGAGGAACAAGATAAACAATACCTAGGGTCATTATAGGGTGATCAAGGAGTCACTTCTCCAAGGCGACACCCATGTCCCTTAACATGCATACACCTAACAATGGAGGACAGAACTATGTGAGGTTAAAATCGGTACAAATAAGAGGAGAAACAGACACACCTGCTGTTCTAGTTGGAGACAGCCACAGCCCTCTCTCAGGAATGGGTGGATCCAGCAGGCAGATCAATAAAGACGTAGTGACACTCAGTGACACCCTCCAACTAACTGGGTATCATTGGCACCTGTTGGCGACTTCTCCCAACAACAGAATGTGTGTTTTTCTCAAGCTCTCATGGGGCTTTCACCAAGCAAGGCTCCATTCTGGGTCCTAAAACACATCTCAGCACGTTTAAAGGGATGAAAAACCATACACCATATGCTTCAGCCCACAATAGAATTAAAGCAGAAATCCATAACAGATAGTTGGAAAATTTCAAAATACTTGGAGATTAAACAAGATGCTTCGTAATAATACTTGAATCAAAGAAGCCTCAAGAGACCTATAACCGTATTTCAGCCAAATGAAAAGGAAAATATAACTCATGGAAATTTGAGGGGTACAAGGAAATGAAAGCTCAGAGGCAAATCGGTATTGACTGCGTGTATCGGGGAGGAGAAAGATGTCAAATCAATGCTCCAAGTAAGTAAGCTCCCACCTTAGGAAACTAGAAAAAGAAGAGGTGAATGAGTCCAGATAAGCAGAAAAAAATAAAGGAGAAAGTGATGAAATTTAAAGAAAGGAAGTCAACAGAGAGAAGTAAATGAAGCTAGATCAGTCTCACAAGAAGCAGAGGGAAGAATTCAGAATCCAGGGCATAGATGGTGGCTCCTTTCTGCAAGAGGTCAGAAGACGGAGAAAGCAGGGAAGTTTCAGGTGAGAAGATACATAGGAGGCGTGTTACCTAGAGCAAAGGGCACTTTTAACCTGATTAGAACAACTCAGCTGAGAGCTCTTGGGCCATCGGGAAAATTTTACTCTAAACCTAGCATTAGATCACTGCAGAGCTGTGCTATCGTACATGTGCGTGTTCTAGCAACAGGGAAGGTGTGGACAAATGTTCACTGAAGCATTGTTGGAGTGAAATAACACAGTGGGTGGAATTTCTTCTTATTTTGGTTTTTTTTTTTTTTTGCCTTTTTGAGATAGGAGTTCAGTGTGCAGTTCAGGCTGGCCTTGAACTCTTTTTGTATCCCAGGTGGGCCTCAGACTCGCAGCAATCCTCTTGCCTCAGCCTTCTGAATGCTGGGAGTATAGGTGTCTGCCACCACACCCAGCCAGGAGATTTCTTTCAAGAGTCTTCAGCAACTATTTTATTTTATTTTTTGTTTGTTTTAGTGTCTGTTACGTGTAGGGTAGGCAAGTGCTCTACCCTGAGCTCCAGCCCCAGCTTTTCTTATTGTGTTTTGAGACAGGTTGTTGCTAAATTGCTAAAACCGTCCTCAAACTTGTAATCATCCTGCCTCAGCCTCCCAACTAAATGGGATCACAGGCATGCACCACCACGCCCAGCCCTAAACAATGATTTTAAATAAAAACAAGCTGCGGATGGTGGCACACACCTGTAATTCCAGCACTCAGAAGGCTGAGGCAGGAGGATTACTGCAAGCTCAAGGCCAGCCTGGGCTACATAGTGAGCTCAAGACCAGCCTGCACTACAGTATGAGACCCTGTCTCAAAAAGCCAAATAAATAAATAAATAAATAACAGGATCTGACCTTGCCTAAATCATCGAGATTTGGCATTACTTTTGATTTTGCAAAAGTATAGCATTAAAATACTTTTTCGCCTCAACTGCTTTTTTTTTTTTTTTTTTTTGCTTTTGGTTTTTGGGTTTTCTTTTTTTTCTTTTTTTGGTGTCTCTTTAAATTCTGGCTTAGAAGTCAATGCCTCCCCAGTATCAGTCACTTCTAACCCTTGTTTCTTCCTCCCTGTCCTTGGAGCAACCAAAGTGGCCACTGTGTTCCGGGGAATAACCCATCGTAGGTTTCCCCACCACCCCTGCTCACCGCACAGGCATATTTGACACCCTCCCAGGGCCCACGAAGGGAGCCACAGCCCACGCTGAGGAGGAGGTGGCTTGTGGTTAATTAGGAGCCCTGCCGAGGGGGCAGATGCTCACAGTGCCGGCCTTGAGCAGCAGCTCCGCACGCCAGGCTGCCCTGAGCCCGGGCAGTGTTCCGAAAGCAGCTTTGAAACACAGGCGTCCCAACGGCCATCTCCACTGTGTGCACTCCAAGTGCTCACTGTCCCTCTTCTGCTGTGACAGAAGCTGTCTTCTCCCCAGACAGCCGCCCCAGCCCCCAGGTGAGGCCCTCCTGGGTCATCCTGGGGCGTTCCTCTGCCTGTTGTCCATTGGGGAATAGAGAAGATGTGAGCTTTTTCTCACCCGCTCACATCTGATGTTCCCAGCTCACAGAGGAGGAACCCGGTAGGTGACAGATGATCGAGGCTCTATTTCCTAGGTTCCTGCATCTTCCCTGGAGAAGAGGAAAATCACACATGGAAGAGCCTCCTAATCGTGTTTTGTTTAGTTTTTAAAGACAAAGTCTTGCTCTGCAAACCAGGCTGGCCTTGAACTCACGGCAGTCCTCTGTCCTCTGAGTGCTGGGATCACAGCCATGCACCATCGTGCTCAGCTTTCCTAATTCTTTTGCAAGGTAAACAGTGAAGTTCTGTCAAGATCCAGGAAGACCTGGGTTCCCATTGCGACCCTTGCTGTGGGTCTTTACACAAGTGACTAAATCTCTAAGATTCTCTGTCTCTTATCTATAAAAGATAATGTGGACCTCAGGGGTTGGCTAGTGGGTGGGATTGTGCTGGTGGTGTGTGTTTAGTGTAATTGTCAGGACAAAGAAAGTGTTTAGTACATGTTACCTGCAGTCCTTGTTTTTGGGGTCCCCCGTACTTCTTTGAGAAACTACAGAAAGTTATGAAAGACTCATCAGGAAAATATACATACAAAGTTCACAATCTTTTGCTTGTAAGTCAGAATTACATGTGTTATTAAAATTAATGCATAGGGCTAGGGATGTAGCTCAGTAACCGAGCACTTGCTTAGCATGTGCAAAGCCCTGGATTCCACCTGAAGCCACACACACACACACACACACACACACTCATACACTCATACTCTATGGGGCATTTTGTATGATTATGGTGAATATATTTTAAATAATAAAGTAGAAATGCATGTACAGTAAGACATCTTAAGGGAAAACATGCAAAAGAGAAAGAAAACACTGATTTCCTATCTCGTAAGAGAGAGGGAGCCCGCCCCCAGCGTCTCCTTCACCCAGGACGTGCAGGCACCTGGGGTCTGCGTTTTGGCAAACCCAAGGGCAGACACCAGAGATGCACTTGTGGAGTCTTGTTTGGCTCACTTAGGACATAGTAAGTTATTTCCCATATAGCCAGAGAGGTTCTCTTCTTTTTCTTCCTCTTTCTGCAGTGTTAGGGATTGAACCCAGGGCGCTCACTCAGAGCTGCATCTCCAGCCCCCTTTTCAAACAATTTTCTATAAAAGTTTATTTTGAAACAAGATTTCTTTGAGTTGCTAGTCTGCCCAGGCTGGTCTCAACATACCATCCTGCTGCCTCAGCCTCCCAGCATGCTGGGATTATGGGCATGTGCACTGTACCTGGTTTCATCTTATTTTTTTGCATTTTTAAATTTTTATTCATACATTTTAGGTGCACCAGTGATAGCGTCTGTCATAGGGAATTTCCCTACCCTCCCTTCAACTTCTCTTCTTATTTGCAACACCTTTGTTTCCATTTTTCCTTCTATTTCTTTTTCTTGTCCTTTCTTTCCTTACCCCTCTCCCATTCCTTGTTTCCCTTCTCGTTTGAACATTTTGTTCCCATTTTCCAATAGCTATTATACTTTTTGGTCCCTACTGACACTTCCAGTCTCTCACACTCGAGAGAGAGTGCTGCATTTGACCACGTGTGTCCGATTTATTTCATTTAAGGGCGTGATCCCGAGGTCCATCCATGTACCTAGAAAGGTCTCAGGCTTATCCTCCTGTAGGGTAGAGCAGTACTCCATTGTATATTTGAAAAACCCCACATCCTCTTTATCCAGTCAAAACTTTTGGTCTGATCAGGAAATGACACATGCTCAGGGAGTGAGGAAAGGGGACACAACTCAGCCAAGAGGCCGGCATTGATGAGCGGGTCTCTCTTCTTTCCGAACCAGCCCAGGGGAGGCGGTGGGTGTACACGGACCCCGGGCAGACGGGGCAACTTTGGGTAGAGGTAGTTTGCTATATGGCTGGAAGCAGCCCCTCCACACACCTCACACGAGATTTCAAATCCTGCTTCCAACAGGCCCATGAGTGACCTTGGACTACTGCTCTGCGCGTGTGGGTGCACGTGTGTGTGTGTGCGCGCGTGCGCGCGCACGCGCACATATGTCTGCAAGTGCGCACACATGTGTGTGTCTCTAGAAAGTTTATTTATTCTTTCCACGAAACACTCAAAGTTGAGAGCAGTAGGAAATCATTTTAACCAAAGAATTGAACATTTTCTTCCTACATACTCTACTTTAACTTAGGAAATAACATGGTGATCTATTTCTCTACAGGTAAAACATGACAAAATAGTTTCAGAAAAATTAAAAAAACCAAGATGAAAAAGCAAGATGAAGCACACGGTTTCCTCAGAAATCCCTATTCCAGGGCCCAGAACACACTAAAAAGAACGACCACAAATAGTAAATGAGATTGTCCTGTTTGCAAATTTCCAGAAACTTGGAGAAGGGGCGAGCCGGGATGCAGAGCGCAGCGTGGGCGTCTGCAGCCGCCCCTCCCCGCCCCTGCCCCGCTCCCATGGGCAGCAAATTCGAACAAGGCTCCTGTGCAGGGTACTTCTTGAACTGAAGTTAGAAGATATCCTGATGGTGGAATTCGCTCTTTCTCTAAGATTGGACAGCAGCGCCTCCCTCCAGGAACTGCTGTTGTGCACAGAAGCCAGTTTGACATCAGAAGCCCTCACGGCAGCTCTTCCAGCTCTTCCAGGGAAGCTAGAAGGAGGGGAAACCCCCTCCTTAGTTTGTAGTGAGACAGGAATGGACTGGCCCTGAGGGCCCCTTGGGCGCCGCTGAATCTCGAGGTGACTCTCTGGAGGAGCAGGAGTGGCCTCACTATTCTTCGGATGGACCCCCGTGCAGTGCGCACGGGCTGCTTCCTCCATGGTGGTCACACTCCACTGTGTACCTTGGGTCACTGGATCCACTTGACTGGGACACTTAACAACCCTGGGTTGCACACGGCAACTGGCCGGAAAGTGCAGGTGGGGCAGGTACTAGGGGTGGCACCAAAGATGGACGCATCGTGCCAGGATGAGGTGGGGGACACCTGGAGGTGCGGGAGAGCTGCCTTGGTGGGGGTCCTCCAGGAGGAGAGGGGAGGCAGGCCGCCCTGGGGAGGACCAGGGTTCAGCCTGAGGGTGGTCCTGGAGGAGGTTGTCCTGGCATGGGAAGTGCTTGTATCCGAGAGGGAATAACAGACTGCCGGGAGCCTGTGGCTGTGGAGAAGAGGTGCGGGTGCCATCAGATCGAGCATCTTCCTCACGCGGTTTCTGTGATTGCTTTTCTGAGTTAGCATCACTGTCGTCGCTACCCTCTGAAAATTCCACCATTACACTTCCGGTTCCTCTTCCCAGATGTTTTGACCCGCCCTGGAAGCACCCTCACTTGAAGAGTCATCTCTCCCACGTTCTTCTCCCCAAACATCTGCAGATCAGACCTGACTCCTTGTCTGCAGGGCCATCTTGCTCAGCAGCACCACGGGGCACAAGTTTAACCCCCTTGCCTTCCTTATCCAGTCTGTGTCTGTGACATCGGTGCTGTCACTGTGCTCCCTTCCGCACCTCCTCAGCACAGCTGTCACGGTCACCGGTGCTGGAAACTGTGTTGTCCTGACCCCACCATGCAAGACGGGGCACACCATGTCCAAGAGGAGGAAGAGCGGAAACTGCTCAACTTGGAGTCCGTGGGCTGTGGTTTTCTTAAAGATGGAGGAGTCAGGCACCAGAAGCGGAACATCCACCTGGAAGTGGGACATGCACCCAGAAGTGGGACATCTACCCCAGGAAGTGGAACGTCCTGGGTTAAGACTTGGCAGAAGCGTGGTGGCAGAAGCACATGGCACATTCAGCAAAGGCCGCTCTCCTTTCATAGGCTAGGTGTTTTTGGCAGCATCCAAATGTTGGCTACAATGAGTCCTCTTCTGCTCCTGTTCTACTCTGAGCCTTCTCAGTTCCCTGTGAATGTCATCAAGTCACAAGGTGCCCTGGAGCTTTTTACACTTGCCCTTCAGTACTCTCGAGTTTATCGCTGGGTTCAACTCTTTTCTATCCAGTTTCTCCAGGTATTGGGCAATGGGATGTCACCATTCTAACAAAGTCGCACGCTGGCTGAACAGAAAACATTTACTTGTGCACTGAATATAAATGGCCTGACAACTCAAGTGTTTAGGTAGGAGTCCAATATCTTTCTCTATCTACGGGCTCTTTGGATCAAATATTCTGTTTACACTCGGATGCAAACCTCTCCATCTAAGGCCTTTTCTTTGTGTAATGTTGAAGTGCTTGTAAAATGCCTGGTAATGATACAATCTGACCATTTTTATTGCCTCTCTGCCTTGTCAGTTTCTCCTGTTTCTCCCCTCAGGTCAGGGACAACACCATACCTACGATTAACATGCCGCCTCTCTGCTGTCTAGACCTAAGTTTTACCCCTCGATCTGCACAGAGGTGTTTTGCATGGAGCCCCAGGGAAGATGGGATCGCATGGTGTGTGTGCTCATTCATGGACACGCTAGCGTCTAGACCCTGGGGGAGAAACTTGGAGAATGAGCGAATTAATCATGTCTGATCTGCATTTGGTGCATATTATCATAATATTGATATAATACACACACTGTTCTTTGCTTATTGCTATATTGAATGCGGCCCTGCAGCAATTTCGAAGAAATTTGAGACTCACACACCTGGCTAAACGCTCTCTCTCTCTCTCTCTCTCTCTCTCTCTCTCTCTCTCTCTCTAAATAATCCAGGGTCTCCTGTTTTTTGAGGATCAGCCTAAAATGAGTTACAGTTGCCAGAACATTTTTTAAGTAGGGAAATAAATTAGAGTGGTAATAATCATAACAATTATATAATAAATATTATGCATTGTAAGTTTCCCCCCAGCACCCTTAATAACTTTATTTTGGTGGTGGGACATGGAAAGCCAAGGTCTGCATCTGATGACATCAGGCTGAAGCGGGAGGACCAGGTTCCAGATGACTCCTCACCGAGGTGCCGAATGAGGTGGCCCTGGGCTTGCTCGCTCGGGCCAACTGAGCTTGAATTATTAAATTCATCATTTGTAAAATGAATGTAGGACTTCATGAACATTTCCGGATCAACCATCTCCCTCTGCCACCTTCTCTTTTTCTCTCTTCATCTTTCTTTTTTGCCTCCTTTCTCTCTTTGCCCCCCTCCATGTGTCTCCTCTTTCTCTCCACAATATCACGTAAGTCAGTTCTTCAAAGAAACCTAACTGTGTGTATCAGGCACATGCATATGTGCATGTGCATTTGTTGGCATACTGTTCCTGCTTCACAATTGTGCAATTTACATTTTTTTTTCAATTTTAAGATGGCCTCAGAGAGCTATTCATATCAAATGCTGAATTCTGATCATTTTCAGCTGGCAATGTGTGGGACGAGCCTCTCTCTCTGTTCTGGGCATCCGCTTGGAGCCGTGACTTCCTGTTGGCCACTTGATCTGGGGAAGAAACAACAGACATGCCGCTGTGTTGCTAAGCAACCATGTCCATAGGTTACAGCGTTTTCACCTTAGGATAGTTTTGACATAAGATGAGTTTCTGTGGGCATAACTGCAACCTCACTGAGGAATGTCTGTTTCCTCTCTTCTCCTCCACTTCCTCTTCCCTCCACCCCTCCCTCTCTTTCTCTCTGTCTTTTCCCTCTCAGTTCAAAGCATCTACAGCTGGCCAAACCATCTACACACCTCACACTCAAAATGATTCCTCCATATCCAGCTGCAGACTGAAGAAAACTAGGATGAACATAGGGACAGCAGAGCGATCCCCATCAAGCAGCCCCTCCCGTTAGCCCTGCTGATGTAACAGGAGGTTAGCACCCCCAAGCCTGCTTGCTGGGAGGTCAGGTGTGGTCTGGAATCCTTCACTCAAGACATACGAGAGAAAGAGGCTGAACCACATGCTGACCCTACATCTCCATTTCCTGATGCTTCAAGCTGGGGACTGAGCTGCACACCTGATCTGTAGACTTGAGCTTTCCGTGTGGTGGGTGCTACCACCGTACCCACCGTACAGATGTGGAAACTGAGGCTTGGAGAGCATGAAACTCTCGCTCAAGGTTACTGTAGCATTAAATGGCAGAGGTAGGTGATCAAACTCTGGTCCCTGATCTGGGTGAATTCAGAATCCATATTCTTTTTAAGTTTTATTATTATTGTTAGTTTTGCAGTGCTGGGGTTGAACCCAGGGCCTTTGCACTAAGCTACATTCCCAGCCCTTTTTAATTAATTTATTATATATATTATACACACACACACACACACACACACACACACACACATTTTGAAACATGGTTTTGCTATGTACTTCAGGGTGGCCTTGAACTCATGGCGATTCTCCTGTCTCAGCCTCCCCAGTGCTGGGATTACAAGCATGCTCCACCACACTCCGCTTCTAAGTACATTTTTGTTAGTGCCTAATTTTTTAAAACCCCTGGATTTCAATGTGGTATCTCCACACATCCGAAGAATGCTTTTCGATCATCTCTCCTCCCCCATTACCTCCCCCCACTCCTGTTCCCTTCTTGTCTCTTAATGAACTCATTCTACTTTTATTTCATTTCTTTAAAGTCCCATGTAATGGGCAGACATGATTCTTGTCCTCCTGAGTCTGGTGACTCCCTGAACTTGCTGATTTCTGGTTCTGCATTTTCTTGCAGGTGCCATAATTTCATTCTTTGGTACAGGGCCAAGTGATATTCTGAGGGGTGCATGCACCACCATTTCCTTGTCCCAACCTTTTCATTTTCAATATATATTTGTTAATTATTAAATGCATTGTGAGTATCTCGCCAACATGCACAAGCTGGGCTCCAACTTCTGATCCTCCTGCCTCAGCCTCCTCAGCAGCTGGGGTTACAGGTGTTGGCTAGAACCATGATGCTCTGTTCCTGGGACAGGCCTCGCCCCTGCGAGGTAAATAGATTTCCAAACCCTGAGAGGTGAGTCTGAAATTCCAACTAGAGCAACACAAATGTCTAGCAGCCCCGCGACACGGTGCAATGGGATTCATGCCCAGGTCAGCGTCTGAGCCCCGGGTGTGGGAGGTGGGCGCCTTCCCTCTGCTACTCTTAATGAGCAGAAGTGGATGCATTCTCTGACCAGGTGTCTGCTCCTCTCCAGCTGTGACCACGGACCCTGCAGGATGGTCAGGCCAAGTGCTTCTGGACCTCCCTGGTGGGTTAGGGTTAGGGGAGACCCCAGAGCAGGCTTCCCGTCTTCCAACCCCAGGGTGCCCATCTGTGAACAGGAAGGTCACAGCCAGGTCGCTACTACCACATCCGGGGCCTTTGTGCAGTTAGACGAAAAGGACCTTTCTTCAAGGCTTCTTACTTCCACGCTGGCAATTTGTCAGGATGTACAGATGTCAGGAAAACAAGACGCTTTACTGCCATCTTCTGGAGAATGAGTGAATACGGCTGTGTACAGAAGCAAGCGAGAAAGAATGTGAATGGCAGGCAGCCCTTTTGTGCAGTGCGTGTTCTGAACAACTGTACGTGCCTGTCCTGGTAATTCTTCCTGAGATTGTTGGCAATAGAAAATGGTACACTGCTGGCCATGTGTTTACTTTGCACTTTCATAGACATAACACAGGCCTTTAGTTGGCAAATGTCAGCTGCTCTCTTAAGCTCAGGCTCAAATAGATTGGATGACATTCTGTGTTGGGGCTAGTTACAGTCACTGAGAAGTGCCATTCCTAGTAAGTCTTGGGGACTGTGGCTTTCCATCTGTCTTAGGCCGTCCATCAGCATTCAGATCTCCTGCCTTCCATGCTTCTGAGCACTCTGGTGTCCTGGATGGGGACTCCCAGCTCCAAGAGTGACCCTGCGCTCACCTCCTGGCCAGGAGAAGGGAGGGGGCAAGCTTTCTGCGCAGGCTCCACAGCTTCCCCTTAAATTTCTTTGATGCTTTTAAACCCTGCACCGTCTGGGTAAGTGTTTAGTATTTTCCTAAGTTTTGCTCCACCCAGGTTTCCAGAGTATAAGAACAGGTTGTCTTCCAGCACTTGAGAGGCTGAGGCAGGAGGATCACCGAGAGTTCGAGGCCAACCTGGGCTGTATAGTGAGTTCAAGACCATCCTGAACTACATAGCGAGACTCTGTCTCAAAAAGCAAAGCGAGCATGCTGTTTGGATTTTGCTCTTTCCATTCACCAGCTGTGCGACCTCAGGTGTATAACTTGACCTTGCTGTGCTTCTGTTTCTGCAAGTGCAAAGGAGAGTACCTTTCTCGTCTATCACACAAAGATGTGAAGACAGAGGACATGGATTTCAAGCATTTTAGACTAAGCACTCCCTGAGGGAAAGTTTTTTATCATCCTTAGCAACAGGGAAAGGTCGTTCTGATTTTTACAGCTCATCTATTTCTAGATGCCCATCTGATCTTTGGTGCTCTTGGTTTTGGAATTCAAAATTAGACCTCAAATACAAAAGACCTTTTTATAAAAAAAAATGATGTCTGTAATGGTTTATAGGAGAAGCTAACATCTAATTATATTTATTTCTGCATTTTTGTTTGTTTGTTTTTTGAGATAGCGTTTCACTATGTAGCCCAGGCTGGCCTTAACTTTAGGGCAATCCTCCTGCCTCAGCCTCCTGAGCACTATCACAGGTGAGCGTAGCGAGCGCCACCACGTGGGCTCCTGCTGTATCAAGGCTCCACACGCTCTCAGAAGTGTGCCAGCTTCTGCAGGATGCGGAGTTGCTTCACTCAGGAATCCTTTTCAACTTCACAGCTGTTTCTCCTCCAAAAACAAATGTCTTAGTGATCTGAGTGGCTGCTCGTGAGGGGCCCACAGCAGCTTCCTCGGCCTCTTAGGCCCAGGCCTCCAACTCCCGCACCCGCCTCTTGGCGGAGTCCTAGGCCGGACCAGGACTTCCTCTGGCGCTAGCGCTTGCCCCTCCCCGGGAAGGTCCGTGGCTGGTGAGCGGCTCTGGAACACGCATGGTGCGGGCCTGGATTGTGACTGGCTACTAAACAGCTGTCCCTGGACAAGGAGGAGCCAGGAGGAGCCACCCATCGAAGTCAGCCAGTCCGGAAAGGCAGGTCTGGAGGAGGCTTTGCAGCTCTGTCAGACCTGGAACTTTGCAGTGCCCCCACCCCCAACTCCTAGAGCCACTCTGCGCATGCGACTGCCCCTCTCTGGGCCTCAGTTTCTTCGTTTGTAAAAAAGGAAGGTAAGACGGCTCTTGGGCTCGGAGCCTGTGGAGATAGTGCTCTGAAACTGCTTGGCACTGTGTCTGATTCAGGGTGCGCACCCTGCAAATCTTAGCTACTGTTAGAAGCCCTGCAGTCAGGGGCTGTTGGCGTTGGGGAAGCACAGTCTGAATCCAAGATACATTTTTGAAGGTTTTATTGAACTTGCTCTGGGTGTACCTGGCTGGTCTTTTCCATTAAAAACAATTGCCTAGGAAGCTGCAGTCGCCCGGCTCAGGCCACACAGTCTGTCTCACACAGGCTCCCGGGACGTCACAGATGTCCCGGGGGTGGGGCTGTAGCGCAAAGGAGGAGGAGGAGACATCTCTCAAGCTGGGCTTGGACTTCCCTCCTTCCAGCCTCCAAATTCGTCCCTAGCGAGACTTGGACCTGCAGCTATCTGCCGCCTGGCCAGGAGGGCGGAGACCAGAGGCCAGGGTGCTGCGTTTCAGAATGTGCCAAAATAGCGATTGGGTGAATAATATTTTAATGCAGTGTATTCATAAAATCACAAATAACGCCAAAAGAAAAAAGCACACAAAGAACAAAATGGATTCTCACAAGGAACGAAATGGATTCTTCTTCTTTTCATGGTGCTTGTGACTGGGCTGCCTGCATGCAAGGCAAGAGCTGGGCTACTGGGCTACATCCCTCAGCCCTCAAATCTGCAGGGTGTATTTCTTTTAATTTTATTATTTTACTTATTTACTCGTTTCTTTTGTGGGGTTTGGGTTGCTGCGATTGATTGCTTGATTGATTGATTTTTGAGACAAGGTCTCACTATGTAGTTGAGGCTAGGCTCGAACTCGAAGCAATCTTCCTGCCTCAGCCTCCTGAGTGCTGGGATCACAGGCCTCCCCACCACGCCCGGCTGCACAGATGAGTATTTTAAGTCAAGAAGGACTCCGGAGCCAGAACAGCCCCTGTAACCAGCAGAAGGAGACCTGATTGTGCCCCAGACCCTTCCCGCTGGCCTGGGCATTTCCTGCGCCCTGCCCCGCCCTGCCCCGCTCTTACCCGCAGAGGTGAACCGGGGTGAACACCCAGACTGGGCCAGCAGAGGAGGGCTTGGGTGGGACGTTTTAACTTTCCGTCTTGTTTCTCAACCCCGTCCCTGCTCCCTCCTTCATCCATAAAACAGGAATTAGGTCTCGGGTCCAAGAGTTCTCCTCTGTGCTCTGCTTTATGACCTTGGCCACCGCGAAGCTTTTCCCATTGCCACGGTGGCTTCATCAAATACCTGAGGTGGCAGGATCAGGTAGTAAACACTTATGGACGCCGCCTGCTGCTGAGTGGGCGGGAGCTCAGGGCCGCCCTGGGCTCTCACCGAGGGGCCCAAAGCTCTTATCTGATCTCCGTTTTTCGGTGAGAAGGGAAGAAGTAGCAGGAAAATGAAGTGCCCAAGTACAGTTTTCATGTCCCAGTGCTTGAGGTTTCAGCTCCGCCCTCACCGAAAGGGGAGGACTCTGAATTCCAGACCTGGAATCCTTCTTTTTTTTTTTTTTTTCTTTTTTGTGAAATTGATCGATTTTATCTGAGAGCTTCAAATCGAAACCAGGAGAAGGGCTTTGAAATGTCAAAGAAAAGTTGCAAAGGAGAACAAGGGGGTGCAGCGAGGAGCCGGAAGGGGCGGGCGGCGGAGGTTTCTCTGTGGAGCAAACCTACGAGCTCGGCTACGTCCGCGATGGTCCCTAACCTTTTCACCCTCGGCGCGGAGGTGGGACTCTTCGCAGCTCTTTGAAAATCTGAGGCGCACTGCGGACCTGTCTCCCTGGAAAAATGCCCTTTGGGAACGGGTAAAATTTGTTTTTCATTTCAGGAGGCGGGGATAGAACCGTTTTTGCACAATTTGGGAATTTTGTGTTTTTCAAAACTCCCTGGCTTCTTCGCCTGGCAGTGAAGTTTGTGACATAACGCTGCTGGCTTCCAGTCATCTCGAAGACCTAATTCTTACAATGATGATAATAAAGCTCAGAATAATATATGAACTCTGTTCCGGAGAGGGCAAGATCTAGGGGGTGGGGGGACTGCAGTGTGGCTCTGGACTCCCAGGTGGAACTGGCCGCGCCCCATCCCAGCGAAGCCACCTCCTGGTGCTCCAGGCTCTGCCCCGGCCCTGGGCCTGCTCCAAGGCCAACATTCAGAGCCTGCGCTGTGGGGAGCATCAGCACGACCTTTGGATTGGTGCAAGATAGGCTCAAATCGTGCAGAAGTTGTTTCGAAGACCCCTTGCTGGCAACTGGAGCGGAGGCCTGGAGGGAGAAAGTGAAGGCCAGCTCTCCCAAAGCAGGCAGCGCTCAGCCTGGCCCTCCCTCGCCCGCAGCAGCCCAGGCCACGGATTCTGGGGGCGCGGAGCGTGCAGGCGTGTGCCTGCTTAGGAAAGGATAAGGCAGAGACTGAACATAGAAAGAGGGCGATGGGGTGCGGCTCAGCGATAGAGCACGTGCCTCCAGTGGGCAGGACCCTGGGCTCCATCCCAAAACACACAACCAGAGAGAGAGTGGGAAGCATCAAAGAAAACGAAGACTGAGCGAGACACTCAGACAGGTGAGGGCCCCACGGGGATGTGAAGGACACAGAGCGGCACAGAGCGCTTCCAAGGCCGACACACAGAGGCCCACGAGTGCGTGCTTGGGGCCACGCTTGGAGCTCTACACTTGCTCAGTCCCTGTGGCCCCACCCGCAGATGATGAGGGTCAAGGGTCACCTTGGTTCGGTCCTGGGCAGCCACCACACACAAGGGAAGCCAGGGTTCATGGCCCCCGCTCTGCACTGGGAATCCCTGAGCTGTCACTGTGCTCAGCTGCACCCTGGTGGAAACCCAGCCAGGTGATGTTCTCAGCAGAGGGGACAGCTGGGCTCGGAGCCTTCCACGCCCACCCACTTCCGCTTCCGGAGCAGGCAACAGGGGTCACTCAAGCTATGCATCAGGTACACTTTGATCTCTGTCTTGACTTCCGCACTCCTGCTTCTTCCAGGGTTCAGGTTACCAACACAAAATATTCAGAGCTACTGCTTAGTGCATGCTTCCTGCGTATAAGCCCCCACACATAGAAGCCCTACAAGGCAGTGTGCCCTTACTTTACAGAGAAAAAAATCCTGAGGTTCTCAGAAGTGAAGCATGTGTCCAAGGTCACCAGCTCATGAAGATGGGAAGCTGAAACCAGCGGTGGTGCACACCTGTAAATCCCAGCACTCTGGAGGCTGAGGCAGGAGTACCATCACAAGCTGGAGGCCAGCCTGAAATACACAGCAAGACCCTGTCTCAAAAAATAAAAATAAGCCAGGTGTAGTGATACATGCCTATAATCCCTGACTCAGGAGTCTGAGGCAGGAGGATCGCTGTGGATTTGAGGTCAGCCTGAGCTACAAAGCGAGTTCAAGGCCAGCCTGAACTGTCTCAAAAGGACACACACACACACACACACACACACACACACACACACACGCATAACAACAACAACAATAATAATAATGGAAAGCTGAAGTCTGATTCCAGAACTGTCAGATTCTAGAGACCTCACTCCCAAGGTAGACAAGGAGGCCCAGGAAGAGCGGGGTGCCGCAGGATGAGGCACAGGGAGCAGGGGTGCTGCAGGAGGAGGTGGACGCTAAGGGTCTCTCAGCTTGAGACCGTAAGTCCCAGGGGAGGAAAAGAAGTGCTTCTCAGAGACCCCTTACTTTGAAGAAGGGTCCAGTTCACAGCACCCCACCTTTAGAAAAGGAAGTGCATTCAGTCAACAAATATTTATTGAGCCTTTGCTCTGGACTCGGCGTTCCTCACCAGTGCACTGTGCCGCAGCTCGGGAAAAGGCTGTTCTATAAACCACTTGAGCACAGATTTACAAACTGGAAGATCATGTAGACAATGGGGGGTGCAGGAGAGGCTTCTTGGGGGGCTTGCCTCCATCAGGTGCCGGTGAGTGGCCAGTACCCAGAAGGCCCTCTTGCCAGGGTATAGAACCCTCCCCTGGGCTCAGTGCTGTTTTGGTCCCCTCTCCTGCACTGGGCTCAGTGCGCCCACTGCCACTCCACCCCAACCCCCAGCACAGCACCCAGCGTCCCCAGGGGAGGCCCCTTGGCCTGTGGGAGCCTCTTCTCCCAGGAAATCACACCCCTGCCTGGCAACAGCCTCCCCAAATGACAGAGGGCCACAGAGGGACGAGCTGGTCCCCTTGCCCCAAGCAGGACAACTCTCATGTGCTGTATGTCCCACACCCTCCCATCCACTCCAGCTCCACCAACTAGGCCAAGGCTACCCCCTGCCCAAAACCCAGCCTTGCAGATTTTCCAAGCTGTTTCTTTTCCTGTCCTGCCTTTTTCTTTGTTATGTAGTTTTCTCCTGGGGCCTCAGTTAACACCTGTGCGTAAAACCTCTCAGGTTCTGCTCTGTGGGACCCCAAGAAGATATAAGAGGTTAGCTAGGCCAGGACAGAATCAGATCTCCTGGATGCCCCCAAGTCCTTCCCAGGTCTCTGGAGATGGGCGAGTTTCAGGAAGCAAGTTTAGCAGGGTGGGCCCAGGTTGGCTTTTGTAGGGTGGGTTTTTGCTTCAGGCCCCAAATTGCTACCTCTGGCTCTGAGACAGGGAGAGGGAGAAGAGCCTTCTGGATTATAGCAGGCTTGCTGACACTTGGGACCTGGGACAAAAGCACAAATTCAGGCCCACATAGCATGTCTGAGTACCTCAGAATTACAAATCAAGTGGCAAAGCATTACATAAAATGTATCCTGCTAAGTGTGGTAGCAAATGCCCATAATCTCAGCACTCTGGGAGGTTGAAGCAGGGGGATCATAAATTCAAGCCCAGGCTGAGAACTTAACAGCCTGTGGAACCAGAGGAGACCCAGACTAGAAAAAGCAATCCTGGGTGATAAGAGCAAAGCAGAAGGCGTCACAGTTCCAGACTTAAAGTTATATTACAAACTACAGTGATAAAAACAGCACGGTACTGGCCCCCAAACAGACATGAGGATCAATGGAACAGAGGATGCAGAAGCAACCCCAGGCACACTGAACTATTCAGTCTTTGAAAAAGGGGCCAACAACTTACACTGGAGGAAAGATAGCCTCTCTAATAAATGGTATTGGGAAACCTGGCTGTCCACATACAGAAGACTGAATCTAGACCTATATCTCTCGCCATGTACTAAACTAAAATCAAAATGACCAAAGATCTAAATGTTAAATCAGAAGCACTTGCCCTGCTGGAAGACAAGCTAGGTAAAACTCTGGAAATTATAGATGTAGGCAAGGACTTTCTGAACAGAACGCTAGTTGCACACAGGAAATGGTACAGAGAATCAATAAGTGAATGAAATTAAGATGCTGCTGCACTGCAGAAGAAACAACCAACAAATGGTAAAGAAAACCCAACACAATGGGAAAATAATTTTACCAGCTCCTCCTTAGACAGAGGGCTCATATCTAGAATAGATAAAGAACGAAAAAAAAAAAAAAAGGTTAGACCCTCCCCAAATAAAGACCCAATTTTAAAAATGTGCAAGAGAAAGGAATTCACACTTCACAGAAGAAATTACAAATGGCCAATAAATACATGAAGAAATGCTTAGCATCTCTGGCCTTTTGAGATTTATAGCAACACTGAGATTCCATCTCACCCCAGAAAGAATGGCTGTCATCAAGAAACCAACTAACAACAAATGCTGGTGAGGCTATGGGGGAAAAAGAAAAACCCTTCTAACTGTTGGTGGGAATGTAAGTTAATACAACCACTATGCAAATCAGTGTGGAGATCCCTCAAAAAACTAAAAATAGAAATTCCGTTCAATCCAGCCATTCACCTGCTTCCTGAAGGAGTTAAAGACATCACATTACAGGGACACATGCACACCCATGTTCATAGCAGCACAATTCATAATAGCTACATCTTGAAAGCAGCTTATGTGTCTAACCACAGGTAACTGGATAAAGAAAATGTGTTTACATTCAGTGGACTATTGCTCTGCCATGAAGAAAGATAAGCCTGAGCCACTTGTAGGAGAATGAATGCACCTTGAGACTGTAAAGTTAACTGAAATGTATCAGCCATAGAGGTTAAATACTGCGTGGTTTCTTTTATAGGAGAAGCCCAAGTTACAGATAAAGTACAAAATGAAAGATAACGGTAGAGCGACAGATCTTTCTCAGATGGGAAGGGGATCAAGAGATAGAAGGAGGGGGACCAGGGTTGAAAAAAGGAGGGAGGACGTGGTATAAACGTGCCCCCGCTTCACACGAGGAATGGAAACATGGACTGTACACACGGACTCTTAATAATCTTTTTTTTTTTTTAAAGGCTGGAGCTATATAGCTCTGTTTTCGGAGGCCAATTTCAAGCACTCAGGGGGGAAAATGTCCTAACACCTAACAATGACGTAGGGCCAATTACGGAAAAAATCAAGGTGGACCTAGAATCCTGTTTCCAAGAGGTCCCGCTGCAGGATCTGGGGACAGGGAGAGCTGACACCCAGCCCCCTCTGGGACACTCGCCTCCCACACTGACTTCGCCTGGTCTCAGCCCATGAGCCCTGCTAAGTTCATCCGCCTCCTCCGGGGCAAACAGCCACCTCTTGGCCCCAAAGTCCCTGGCTGTCTGCGTGCTCCGCCCTGGCGCTTTCTGACGCAGGTACCTTATCCGATCCCCAAGGCCCTAGCCGCGCTCAAATTCTGCTTTTGCTGTTTCCTCTGGGAACAAATTCCGCAAGAAACTCCATCTGCTGCCTGCAGAATTATGGGTTATTCTTGGCTGCAGCTTGGCCCTCGCCCTCAGCGCAAACACAGACCTCCACACAGAGCCCTTTGCAGGCTCACCCTGGTCTGGATTCTGCGGGGGAAGCGGACCCCTGGGCTCTCCCTCTCTGGGGCTGAAAATTTCTCCGCACCAAGGGGGAGGGGCTTGCGCACAAGCATTCAGAAGCAGTCAGGAAGGCAAACCCACCTTTTTGTTCTCTGATTTCCCCCAGAGATGCAGCCTGCCCGGCCCTGTTCACGAGGCCTCCCAGCCCCCTTTGTCGGGCCAGCACCGCAGCTTCCTCCTCTCGGGGACCTCTGAGTGCACGCGGTCTTGGCACCCTCCAAAGTGGCGCTCAGTGCTGTGTATGACTGCACTTCTGTCTCTGTTTCTGCGCGCAAGACAGAAGGAGCATCTTAGGTCAGGAGCTCAGCTTTGATCCCCAAACACAAGATATCCCGGGCACCAAAAGGGCTTGGAACTGTGGGACCAGGAGATTAAGAATTTCTAAGGTCAAGTAGGGCCTGTAGTCACTCGGAGAGTTTGGGACACTGTGGCAACGGGGTTGCCAGCAGCCCTCCTCCTCCGTAAATAATCCAAACACCCAGCCTCAGTGGTGGAACAGATAGAGACATTGTAGCCCTGTCCTTAAGGAGATTAAGAGACAGCAGCGGAAACGACCTGCGGCTGATTGCACAAATCGGAGGAAGTCGCACAGCCAGAGCATCGAGGGAAGGGGGCTGGATACAAAGGGCGTGCACAGCTGGGACTCCTACTCCTACTGTGCCTCAGTTTACACCTGAAGAACTCAGGCCATGGTGGGTCCCTTTCCCGCTCCTGAGGGGTAAATGTGTAACTGCTCTGCTCCTAGAGGTCTTGAAGCACAGCCCCAGCAATAGCGGGGGACCTGCCCCCTTCATAATGCTGAAGCAGGCGGGACAGAGAACAGAATTAAACAGGGCAATGCACCCTGGGTGGGGACTTAACTAGGCTGGGGACAGGGCAGACCGAGGGGGAAAGGAGCCATGGAGCTTGGAAAATAATTATTTCCCAGGCCGAATTATTGTCCCTCGGAGCACATGACGGGCTGAAACTCAATTCCAACCATTCCATGAAGGGTATTTAAAAAGTTTGGCATCACGGTCACTCTACTCTTCCCTTTAAAGCTAATTTAAAACAAAACAAAACAAAACAAAATTCTTACAATCCCCCACCGACCTCCAAATCCTTTAAAAAGCCCGTAATCTGACGGTGCAGCTCGCCCAGAGAGGTTACCCTGCCACTCCTTTGAAGTTCTAGTTGGCTTTCAACCTTTCCAAGGAGACCAAATGGCTACGTCTATGTTTCCCTCTGTTTTCTCTCTCGTTAAATTCCTCAGATGCAGGAGCCAAAGGAAGCCTCATGCAGAACCAAATTATCTGTGTTCCACATGTTTGGTTTTTTAATAATAAAATACAATGAAACAAAACCCAAAGGGCGCAAAGCCCCTAGCCAGGCTTTTATTACCTGATTCGAACATATGTCACAACCACGCCTGGCAGGAGCTGGCCACGCTGGTGTGAGCCTCTGTCTCTGACTGGGCCTGTCCGAGGAGCGTGTCTTATCTTGTCCCCTGGCCCGGGGCCACCCTGGAGTCCTTTGCCACTCATGTTTGGCCCATAAGAAAAGGCTGGGATCCTTCTGGAGAAGGACATGCTTTGTGTAGAGGTAGCTCCATTTAGGATTCAAAAATGGGTTTGTTTGCGGTCTAGGCTGCTACATATGATGGCTTAAACTCCTTGAATCCTCTATGGATTAATTCAGTAAGTGTATGGTTCGGGCACCGGTTCCAGGCCACTCAGTGTGTTAGAGCTGCGGATAGAGCTCTGGGTGGGAGGGCCCTAACCTCTCAGAAGTGGGCCTTTCCCAGGAGGAAAGACGCAGTAATCAAAGTACAAAGATCGGTATGGAGCTAGGTGCAGAGACAGCGAAACGCTTAGAGCTTTCAGTGATACAAACAGCCCACTGCGGCACACATGCCATAGGTTCACCACCACCAAGGGGGTGTAGCTCAGTGGTAGAGCTCTTGCCTAGAACATAGAAGGCCCTGGCTTCAATCCATAGCACTCTAAATAAATAAATATATATATATATATATATTTACATATATGTGTTCATAGATACATCTATATATGTATATGACTTTAGCCATCAGTATGTATCATGTAAAACACAAAGCCATACAAAGTCATACAAAAGAGAATTATGGTGACTGTTGTTTAAATAAAATGGAATCTGAGAAATCTGTCCTAGAGGCAGTGATTATTTTAAAGGTAGGTTGACTGGGACATAATTTACTTTCATTAAAATTTCCATCAAGTGTGGTAGTGTGTGCCTGTAATCCCAGCACTCAGGAGGCTGAGGCAAGAGGATTGCTGCAAGTTGGAGGCCATCCTGGGCTACATCGTGAGTTCAGGGCCAGCCTGAGCTACATAGCGAGACTCTGTCTCAAAAAGACCAAAAAAAAAAAAAAAAAAAAAAAATCCCCCTACACATTGTGTGCATGTAGTGAATTATCTATCACACTGGACCCCGTAGATATGTGCAAATATTTTATGTCAAATACAAGGGGAATAATTCTCCCTCAATGCATGCACAGTTCACTGAGCTGTGACAGATGTGTGCAGTTACACACCTATACAACCATCAAACCATAGGCCATTTCCATCACCCTGGAGTTCCTTTGAAGCTTTATAGTTATGTCTCTCCCTTCTCCAAGCACTGACAACTAGTGATTTGTTTGGGGTCCTATTGCTTTGCTTTCTCTGGAGTAAATGGAATCATATTCTAGGAGCCTTGTGTGGCCAACTTCTTCATTTCATCCATAGCACTGTTGCAGACACCACTAGCCTGCTCCTTCCTATGGCTGAGTAGGACCCCAGGGCATGGACATACCACAGTGTGTGTGTTTATTTCCCAGCTGATGGACACTTCAGCTGCTTCCACTGTGGGGCTCTTACAGTTGAAGCCGCTATGAACATTTACGCATGTCTTGTTTCCATTTCTCTTGGATACTTAGGAGTAGGACCACTGGCTCATCTAGTAACTCTGTGTATAACTTTAAAAGAAACTGCCAACCTGCTTCCCAAAGTGGCTATGCCATTTTACGGTCCCCCCAGCCATGGAGGAACACTCCAGTTGCTCCACATTCTTGCTAACACTTTGTAGTGTCAACTTTGTCCATTTTAGCCATGTTAGTGTCTATAGAATGCATTTCCTTGATAGCTGATAATGTTGAGCATCTTTTTTGTGAGTTTATTGGCCATTGTTATATGAAATATACTTCACATACTTTCAAAAATACATACTATTCATTATTTATGATTAGACTTTATAACTTATAGAAGACATGGGAATTAAAACTCACTGCAGTTATAATGAGAAGGTGATCTGAGAAGAAGAGGCAGAGAAGGAGCAGCAGTGGGAACCACCTGGGGGAAACTGAGGAGCAGAAAGGCCAGTGCGGGCACATGCTTATGAGAAGGAATGGCAAGGAGGATGGCAGGAGGGAGGGGGTGCAGGAGTGCTGATCACACAAGGGAAAAACATGGCTTTTCCACATATTACTGGTCCACAACAAACTTCTTTAAGCCTGCACACTTTAATAAGTCTTCTCGCATTCACAGACTCCAAGATGCAGGACTGTGGACGGGGCCTACTAAACCGGGAAGATTCAGGTGGCTGGAGGCAATCTGATGGCTGGAGCTGGTGTCTGCCAGCAGCTTCTCTGTGCATATATCTGATGCCTGCATGGGGACCCTTGAGGGCTGGACTGGGTTGGGGCTGTCGCAGAGCATCCTCATGTGGATCTGGAAATTTAGGGATGCCAGCAGAGCCGCTATGTAATGGTTGATACATTGTGTCAGCTTAGAAGTTTAACTAAGTGACTCAGCAGGGGGCCGGGGTCCTCACTTTGTAAACACCCTCGGCCAGTGCAAGAGGAGGGCAAGGAGCTGGTGTGAGTGGCACACCCTCCCTAAGGGGGAGCATAGCCTGCTTGCAATATAAAGGAGGAAAGGCTCAACCCCTCCCTTTTTGCTCTTGTTGCTTTTGCTCTCTCCTGCCACCCTGTTGCCCCTCATCATGCCAGCCTGCCTTGGAGCCAGCTGATTATGGAGTGAAACCTCCCCAAACTGTAACCTAACTAAACCTTTCCTTCCTTCATTTTGAGTGTTGGGTATTTTGTCACAGCAACGAGTGAAAAGTAACCAAGACACTGCTAAACAAAGCTCCAGTCACTGCTACCACTGCTGCCCAGCCTTGAAAGGCACGGCGCATCCTCTATCCTCTGCTCCACCAGCGGAGCAGGCGCCAATCCCTCCAGATTCAGCAAGAAGGAAACTAGACTCTCCATGGGATGTGGCAGGATGGTGCTACAGAGTAAGATGTAGGACACGAGATATTGTTGTGGCAGTTTTGACAAACAGCATCTGCCACAGGGTAAAACCTGGAGTGATACAGCTCGTTCTGCTCAACAAATGCTTCCAAGGGGGGTGATGAATAAGCTTGCAAATGAATAAGACCCAGCCCTTGAATGTGAGGAATTCCCAAGGCAAATGGGGGAGACGGACATGTAAATAAGAACCATACTGCTCCAGCGTCTACAGCATGCATCACATTAGGACGGGAAAGTCCCCAGGAAGCAATCCATATTGCTTGGGAGGTGGGTGTGGGCCTTGGGCTCTGAGGGATGGGCAGGAGCTTACAAGTTGGGCAGCGACAGAAAAAATATTAGAAAGAAGGGTGTGATGGTGTGGTGTGTGTTCAGCCAGGAGAGGAGGTCGGAGGCAAGACTGGAAGGGCAGCTGAGCTCGAGTAGGAAGGCCTCTTGTCAAAGGCCGGAGAGCATGGCCTGATTATATGGCAATGGGAAGCTGTATGGGCTGGGACTAGATACCTAGGGGCCTAGAATAGTGGGAGGTTACAACTGACAAGGGACAGCAGAGAGCCCAAAAGCCAGGAGGTTCTGCAGCTGTCCGGGGGGGCAGTGGCAGGCATGCATTTTAGCACCAAGGATGGATAGAATAGGGACAGAGTTAAGGGTGTGTCGCTATGATTCCCTGGAATTCTACAAGAGCTGGGCCCGGAGGACGAGGATGGGGAGGGAGCCTGCTTGTGTGCACCTCCTCCATTTCCAGCCCTGGGTGTGCATGTGAATCACCTTGGGATGCTTTTGCAAGGTAGAGAGGGGTCACCCACCCTCCCATACCAAAACAGTTAAATCAAAATCTTTGGTTTGGGGCACCAGGCATATGTATTTATATAAAATTCTGCAGACTCTCAAGTACAGCCCAGGCCAGAGAGCCCAGGAAGAAATGGTACATTTCATTAGGCTCCCTAGACAGCTTAGAGGATGCTGGTTGGGGCAGGATTAGGAAAGAAATCAGTGATTTTGATTTTGGGGCTTGTGGGGTTCCTGTTAGCAAGTATTTGAATCATTCTCCAAGAGACACAACCTGGTTTAACAAAAAACTGATCCATCCATCAAAAGAGAGTGAATTGCTTCTTCCCCAGGGTGTGACGGAGGACATTTTTTCATGCTTCTCCAAAAGCATCAAGAGCGATATATCCCATCTCCAACAGCCAGGCACAGTGCTGGAGCTTTGGTGCCCATCTCTGCAACATGAGTGGTTTTTAACCCTGCCCATTTTGCAGAGGAGGAAACTGAGGCTCAGAAAGGCCATGCAACTAGCCCAAGGTGGTCCAGAGAGGAAGCAGGGAGGCACAGTCCAGAGTGAAATCCAGGCAGTTTGATCTCAGAGGCACATGGAGTCCACAGGCAACACCTCCTCCTCGCTACCTCCTACACGTTTGCATAAAGTCAATTGGCATTATGATCGCCGCTGTGTTATTACTGCTGTTAAAATTAGTGCCTGTGTTAAAGCCAGCCCTGCGACTTCCATCGCCTCCATTACAGAGTGACCATGTTTGTGCCCCGTCCTCGCAACTCCCACCGCAAACCCTCATAAACCCTCACCGTTGCCTTTCATTGACACGGTCCTCCAGGCCCAAAGGCCTCTGAGAATTTAACAGAGACTCCATGGCATATCATAAAACAAAACCAAATGCTTGCCTCCCCCTCCCTTGCCCTGAGTATCTGTCAAAGCCAGTGGAGAAATAAAAACCAGAATCTCCAAACAATATGCTTCCACACAGATAATAAATAAAATCTCCAAAGAGGAGGGGAAAAGGAGCAAAAGTCCCACAAAGGCTGGGGCTTGGGTGCACCAGGCACACCGTACACTGGGCCAAACAGCTACCCGCAGACCCAGGGTAAGGAACCAATTGAGATAAAAAATAGACATCCACATTACATATGCCGTGTGCACATAAGTGTGCGAACGCTGGCAGGCAGCACGGTCCCCCTCGGCTCCTCTTTGCTCTTTTGCACACAAATAAATACACATGTTGCCTTGCACAGAGCAGATGCTCAATAAATTCTTATACAGTGCTTCAAAGTACTAATATTCATCGGTGAATTTCCCAAGTACACATGTTTATGGGCAGTTGCTTCTCCCTTCTCACAGCTATGGAACCAGTGGAAATTTATTTGAGCCCTTTGTGTTTATTGCAGGGGTGTAGTTAAGGTCTCTTATGTGTTGTGTGTGGACAAATTTCTGGAAAGCAGTGACCCAAAGTGATGAGCTGGGATGCTTCCCAAAATACCAGGAGAAAGAGAAGAGTTTTGAGTTTGGTTTGTTATCACTTTGATTTTTACATTGATCATGCTACCAAGCAATTTTGATTATTTTCACTTAAGGAAATCTAGTTTCTCCAAACTCCATACAAGCTTCATGGTGGCTTTTAGTTGATGGAGACTTTGTAGGTGTGCAGAAGTGTAGTTTTACTTCTAGTCTTGGGCAAGAGGCTCCTCCTGCTATGAATGCCAGTACTTAGAGGGTCCCATTCTGCCCCCTTTCTGCCATATCCTTCTGATAGGTTAACAAGACCCCTGCCCATTGGCCCAGGCTACCCAGAAATCACCTCACTCTCTGGAGCACAAAGTTGGTCCCTACTGAATACTACACAGATACCTGTATGTAACATGCATGGCAGGTGTCCCAGCCTTTTGGGTACCAGGGACCAGTTTCATGGAAGACAAATTGTCCATGGATCAGAAGAGGTTGGTTTGGGGATGATTCAAGTGCATTACATTCATCATACACTGTATTTCTCCTATCATTGCATGGGATCTCTGCTAATGTTGATCTACATGTATTTGCGGCTGTGTCCCAGTGCTAGCATCATCATCTCAGCTCCACCTCAGGCCCTCAGACATTAGCTTCTCATAATAAGTGTCCTACCTAGGTCCCTCCCACCTGCAGTTCACAGGTGGGTTTGTGCTCCTCTGAGAATATAGCGGCAAAGCTGATGTGACAAGAAGTGGAACTCAGGTGATGACATGAGCCATGAGGAGTGGCTGGAAACACAGACGAGGCTTTGCTCCCTTGCCCACCAATCACCTCCTATTGTGCGACCCAGTTCTTAGCAGGTCCCTGGGAGCCCGAGCACTGGTGTAAGCGATATATTTCTCAGGAGTGCTGTGGCTTTGGGACTTGGCTCAGAGGTGTCTGTCTGGGTAAGCGGAGCGTGGGAGCCTGGGCTGTGATCACTGTGAGATGTGGGCAGTGAAACCCCAGCAGTCACGGCCACTCCCAGATCTGAGCTTTGAGACTCCAGTCTGCATTTCCAGACATCTCCTGGACTCCTCTACAGGGTCTGCATGCACTCAGCTACCCCAAACTCAGCGTGTTCCAACTGAGCTTGGTTCTCTTCTTTCCAACCCTGGCTTCCTCCTGGGCTCCTCCTCTCTGCAGATGGCTGCCCCACCCATCCAATATCCTGGACCAAAAACCGAGCATTGTCCAAGTTTCTTCCTTCTCATCGCACCAACAGCAAGAGCAGAGACAGGAAACAGCCACTGGCCGGCAGCTGCCCATTCCCAGCAAGGTACTAAAGGGCACACACAGTGGACCCTTTTCTCCTCCCCTCACAAGGGCGAGGTGACCGTTACCATCATCCCCACAGCACAGAAAAGGAACCTGAGGCCCAGACAGATGACGCCGCTTTCTCAGGACGTGTTCCCTCCATGCCCGGTTTCCTGCCCAGTGGGGTGGACCTGATCCTTCTGTCCCTCCAAGCCCTCTCTCCAGTGGTTGTTCAGAAAGTTGGTGTTGGGCTGCACAGAGCTGGGCTCCCAGGGAAGCAGCCGAACTACAGGTAGAACGGTTGCCAACAGGAGATTCTCCTTTGACAGAAGAGAAGCGGCTCAGAGTGGGGAGAGACCAGATGGGCAGCTTCAAAGGGAGTGAAAAAGGTTCCTGGGGGTCTGTTTATAGAGTGTGAGCAGCGTGACAGTCCCGGTCCCAGTGACAGCCCTGCGGAGTGTAGGACTCGGGCACAGTGAAAAAGTGCGCAGGCACTGCTCTGCCTTTGTTCCTCAGAATATTTTGAGGAAGCTATAAGGAGCCCCATAGACAGGTGAGGAAACTGAGGCACAGAGATAAGCTTGCCTGAGGCCATCCAGCTAGGCAGAGGTAGAGCTGAGAGTTAGAGGCAGGATGGCTGGGCGTGCTGGGTCCTGCATGTGGTCCCCGCACTCTGGAAGACTGAGACAGGAAGCTCACAAGTTTGAGTGCAGCCTGGGGAATTTGGCAACTTAGTGAGAAATAAGTATAAAAACCAAACGGGGAAGAGGAGGCTGGGGATGCAGTTCAGTGCAAAGGCCCTGGGTTCACTACTGAGTATAAAAAGAGTTAGGAGCCCGGCTCTAGAAGTGACCCTTTTAACCCCTGCACTCTGCGCCTTCTGGCCCTGGAGATTCTGGGTCGCGAGTGGAAACCCCACTGGCTAGCACTCGCTCACTGTGGGCAGCTGCCCTTTCTCTGCACCTCCATTGCCACATCAGTGAAATGCAGACAACCATGACATGCCTCACGGGCCCACTGTAGGACCCCAAAGCCATCCCCATGAAGACAAGGGGGCAGGCAGGGAGCTACTGTCACTGCCTCCCCAACACGGGGGTCCCTTTCCCTGCATCCAAAGCTTCAGGGAAGGGTTCAAAATGGGTCCAGAAAAACAACGCTTCCTGGCCTTCCTCCTTCACAGTATCTCTGGGGCGCAAAGGAAAGAGTGTATCCCTTCACACCATGAAATATTTGGACACATGGAAGGCTAGGGGAGACCATAATGAGCACATGCTCAGTAGCCAGCCTCAGAATTACAAGGTTCCAGGTGCAACTGGGGCCTCCTAAGTAGCTCTCCTTCATTATGTCCCTCCCCCTCCTCCAGGGTGACCCCGTCCTGATCTGCCGCTCCTCCTATGGGTGCGCGATCTTTGCACTTGACCACGCAACTGTGCTTCCCATCCCCACACTATGCATGCATGTGTGCTGTGTAACATGTGGTATTGCTTCACACATTTTAAAACTTCCTCTCTCAGGCCCATCCATATCTCTGTGCATTTTTTGCCTGGCAGTATGATTATGAGACTGATCTACGCTGACACTAGTCAGTGGTTTCAACCTCCGTGGATCATTTCGCTAAATGTATGCACCCCACTTCATTTACGCTCCTCTAGAAGGCCCTGCTTGTAGCGTCCAGGTTCTTAGCCTCACACACAATACTGCAGTGCCTGTCCTTGGTCCTGGCTCCCTGTGCACGCACAAATGAGGCTCCCTGGAGATAGCAGCGGGGTCAAACTGTTGGCATGAAATGCTGGCCCATCTAACTAGCTCCCCGAAGGAATTGTGCCACTTTATCCTTCCACACACAGAGACTGGGGTGGCCATTGCCTCCCACCCTTGCCAACCCTGGATTCTGCCAAAGGGCAGCAGCTTTGACAAATAAGGAGTATTATTAGTAAGGACCATTGAGTTCTGTGTGTTGGCAACCCAACCAGGGTGTGGATAAGCGTGTTCTCCACATCTACGCAACTAACAGGTACGAATTTGCAGCAGGCTGGAGTCTAAACCTGGTACAAATGGGAAAGGGGACCTTGTCCCTGACCCCCAAAAGGGGCGTTGGCAGGCAGCAAACATCCCAGAGGACCTGGTCACCCCTCTGTCCCCGTTCCTCAGCATCTCCTCGTCTCCTCCTGAGGACCCCGCCCCCACTCCTCACATGGCCTAAAGGGTCAAGTTTAGTGCTGCTTTCAGGGCTGCTTCGCCTTCAGTGTTCCCAGAATCAGAAGCCAAAGGTGCCAAGTGCCTGAGCTGTGAGCTTTGGGGCTGTTAAGGGCGGCCCAGGGAGGTCAATGGGGAGGTTTGCTTCCTTCTGTGGCTGTTAGGGGTGTGGGCCTGGCTGACCTTGAAGCCAGGGGCTGGAAGCAAAAGGAAAGGAAGCACCCTGAAAGAGACAAAGGCAGGCTCTGGGGTCGAGTGCTCAGTGGCTTAGGATCGGTCAGGCAGGTCTGCAGGCACACCTCCAGCAGCCGCAAATGCCTCTGTCACTAGGGGTGCGCCCTGACTGGGGCTGATGGGCTCCGCCTCAGGGGACTGGAAGGCAGCAAGGCCATTGTGCTAAGTCCCTCAGGGTGTCTCTGGACATGGCCCAAGCTCCCCACACAGTGCTCAATGCTTAGGAAGTCAACTCCAGAGAAGGCTCCTGGGGTGATGCGGAGGGCAGCTCCCAATTTACTTGGCCTTTCCCTTGTTGTTTTTTTTTTTTTTTTGGAAAGAGGTTGTTGTAGGAGCTTCTTTTTGTTTGAAGAGAGATCACAAACTACCTCCTAGACTCATTCGATTCTGGGGTGTTTGGGATGAGAACAATGGAAAATAAAAATAACAGGATTAGCCACTGCATTCTAATCTACCATACTGAGTCAACACTCTGTCTGTCTGTCCGTCTGTTTGTTCAAGACAGGGTCTCCTTGTGCAGTCCAGGCTGATCTTGAACTCACTATTCAGCCCAGGCTAGGCTTGAACTTGAGGGAATCCTCCTGCCTCAGCCTGCTGAGTGCTCGGATTACAAGCAGACACCATCATACCCAGCTATTGCCTATTTTTAAATGAGGGCACTGAGGCAAAGATGCTAAGTGACTCACCCTATGTCATATAAATTGTCTCTCCAGGGATTCTGAGGCCATGGGTACAAATCTTGCTCCCAAGTGCTGTGAAATAGGGCCATCCAGGCTAGGTGTGAAAGCACTGAGGACCAGACAGAGACCCTCCACGTGCCCACACCACCCCCTGGAACAGGGGACTGTCCCAGTGATTCCCTCCAGAGGCCACACTATGCACCATGCCCTCGATGAGGCAGGGGAGTACGAGTCCGCACAGCCTGACTCTGGCCTTGGCCTCCTCCAGCCAATGGAGGCTGGGAAATGCGGAGCCGGCAGGGGCTGGAGGCGCGTCTCTGCCACAGGAAGATGGAGCCCAGGAAGCACTGTCTTTTGGTCTGGGCTTCAGGCAGCCACTCACATGCCTGGCACTGTCTGTGGTCCCAGGAAGCCCAGCCACGCCTGGATATGGAGCCCAAGAGTAGCCCATCACCAGAGCTGCAGGCAACCCAAGGCCCGGCAGCAGGAGGACGAGGGATCATTGCCTTCAGCCACTGAATGCTGGGGTGATTTCCTCCCAGTGCTCTTGTGTTAGGAGCCACTGGAGCTGGTTATTGGTCAAGCATTCCAGCTACCTCCGTATTGAAAAGGGCATTCTGCCAGACAATTACAGTCGTTAGTCGCTAGGTAACATGACCCGCCCATGATACTAACTTTGCAAGTGTATAAAATTAATACCCCTACTGTTGAAGTCAGTCCTCTTGCTCATCAGGCAAAAGGTAACTCCACCCGAACTTGGCTTTTGTCACTTGTCTTTATTTTCTGTATCTTCTCGCTGTTTTCTCCGGGGGAGCATGGAGAGACCACCGACTCACACACTCTTGCCTCCCACCTTGCCAGAGACCCCTCTCTGTAAACCACTACCCCCCCCCCCGCCCCGCTTCTCCCTGTGCTGTTTCTCTCCCGCTTGCAGAACCAGAACCAAAAGACTCTCCTTCATGAGAGCCTGAGCATTCCGGTGACTGTGCTATAGAAACGCAAGTGCACCAGTGTGCAGAGCAAGTTCTCTTTCTGTTTTGAGCACTGGGGCTTCAGCTTAGGGGTGCTTGACCACTGAGCCACCCCACATACACACCCCACCCTTCGCATTTTAAAATTTTGAGACAGAGTCTTGCTATGTTGCTGAAGCTGACCTCAAAGTTCCAATGCTCCTGCCTCAGCATCCTGAGGCACTGGGATTATAGGCACGTGTCACCACGTCCAGCCACATGGTAGGCTCTCATTTAAATGTGCATGGAAAAGGTTTCTCGTGTGTGTGTGTGTGTGTGTGTGTGTGTGTGTGTGTGTGTGTGTGTGTTCATGCATGCATATGTATGGGAGTCTAGAGATCAAAGGTAAATAGCAGTTCTCCAAGTGGATGGGACTTCCAAAAACTTGCATTGTATAAATCAAACATGTTTTATTTTTTGAGCAGTAAATAAAAAGATGAGTGTTTTTGTAATCACACACACAATAAATAGGTTTTCTTCCTTTTTTTTGTCATTTTGAGACAGGGTCTCACTATGAAGTTCAGGCTGGTCTTGAACTCACTTTGTAGCTTAGGCTGGTTTCAAACTAGCAATGATCCTCCTGCCTCAGCCTCCTGAGTGCTGGGATTACAGGCGTGAGCCACCATGCCTAGCTTTTGGTTTTCTTCTTTCTTTCTTTCCTTCCATTTATTTATTTTATTATTATTATTATTATTATTATTATTTGCAATGTTGAGGATGGGACCCAGGGCTGTGCACACGCTAGGCAAGCACTCTACCATGGAGCTCCATACCCAGCCCAAGGCTGGTTTTCTCTATAAAATTTAACATGTTCTGGTCACTAATGGAGCTGTCAAAAGACAATGACAACTTTCTAAATAAATACACAAATATTTTCTTAAAGAGATTTTCCCATCTGCCAACCAGATTCCACGACCACACAGTGGGAATACATTCCAGGAAAGCACCAAGATGAAGGATCGGAAGGCAGAGGAAACTTCTACACAACAGAACACTCCGTGGGGTGTGGCGCAGGCTTCCTGGATGCTGCGCAGGGGCTGGAGATGGTTATTTGATTGTCACAAGTGTGTGTGGGGGGGGGATGGTGCTGAACTCGGTGGGTAGAAGCCAAAGATGCTGCTAGCACCCTGTAGTGTACACAGGACACGCTCCTCATCCCCTACACAGAAGGCCATCCCGTGCAGCGTGCCAGGGCACTGAGGCTGAGAAGCCCAGCCTCACGGACCGCCCAGTACCTCTCTATGTCCAGATTCCAGATGGTGACAGGTAGGAGCTCACAGGCAGGCAGGTGACCGGGAACATAACCTGGGGAGCGTTCACAGCCCACCCAGAGCTCATCAGATGGAAACACCTTGCAGGCTCTGTCACTGAGAGCTGTGGGACCAGAATGAGAAGTTCTGCCTGTAGGCAGACTGAGGTGTTACACAGGCGAATCACAGGCTCTAAACTGGGCTTGTCTCCAAGACAGAGCACATGGTGTGTGCATGGTGTGGGAGAATCTATGCTGCCCCCCAACCTTGCTCAGGGGCTAAACTTAGAGGCCCAGGCCAGTCCTGTTTTCTGTGTCTACCGATTTGCCAAATTACAGCATGGAGCCTCTTCCTACCCGGTTCTTTAATTCAGCATAACGTTTTGGAGATTGATCCAGGTTGTAGGCAGTATTTGTGCCTGATCTTTTGTACGGCTGAGTGGTATTCTGTGATGTGAATATATCGTATTTCATGTGCCTACCACCAACCAAGAGACATGTGAGTTGCTTTCTCTTTGGGGAACACTGTATTTTTAAAAAAATCACGGCTGTGAACAATCACATGTAAGCATTGGGTATTGTTTTTATTTTGTTTATTGATTTTGTGGTACTGGGTAGTAAACCCAGGGCCCACCACATGCTAAACAAACAGCCTACCTCTGAGCTACATTCCATGTTTATGTTTGTTTTTAATTCTTTGGCATATATATATATAGGAGGACCCACTGGGTCAAATGAACTTATACATCTCTGAGAAGAACAGGAATTGGAGGTATTTAGTTTTTTATTGTTGTTTTGAGACAGAGTATTACTATGTAACCCAGGCTTGTCTCAATTTTGCAATCCTCCTGCCTCAGCCTCCTATGTAGCTGGGGTTACAAGAGTATTCATGCCCAATTCATCATATGTATTTCTAGAATGTTTTAAAAAATGTATTTGAAATTATATGTTATAATTGAAAAACACTAATATTTTTAAATTTTATTTTGTATTTTTGGCAGTGCTGTGGATTGAACCTAGGTACTGGACTTTTACACTGAGTTACATCCCAGGCCATTGATTAATTAGTTTATAAACAAATTCCCACTGGGTTGTCCAAACTTGTGATCCTCCTGCCTCAGCTTCTCAGGGTGCTGGGACTATGCCCGTGAACCACCACACCCGGCTACCAGTACATTTTATATTTGACAATTCCTTTAAATATGTGAATGCTGCAAAACAGATTCTATGTCTGTTGCTTTACCTATCAATGCCCCCACTTTTTTGGAAAATCTCATTCCTTCAGAATTCTGTAACTGTGAAGCCATAAAATTATTTAATATAGAGGACTAAAATAAAATAAAATAGATCTGTATGCTCATAATAGCAGCTATGATACTCTTCAAAGTCTATCTAGTGCTTGGAAATCATTAACGTGCACAACACGTGTTCACTGATTCCATCTCTGGAGGGGAGGTTCTCCTTTTACAGATGGGCTCCCAGTCTCCGAAACTTGATTTTTAAAAATCATAAGCTGCTTGTTAAAACCTGTTTATTCCCTGTCTTTCCCCCTCCACACCAACAGCATCTAATCATCGGATTTCCCTGCAAATGCACCTTCATTTCAGATTGTGAGCAGGAGGCGGGGTTGATCCTAGTGCTGTAGGCTTTGGGGTCTCGTCTGCTGATAACACTGCACACTCTCACACAGCTACCTTTACCTCCTAAGGCCTCGGGCCTCTCATCTGTAAAAGGGGGATAACGAACTGCATACAGCAGCTTTAGTTAAAGGAGAGGGACTTTCCACGCCTTGCAGATACAACACACCCACCTGTGCAGCCTGGTGTAACTTCCTTCCACCCTCTCTCTCTTCTACCTGTCCCCCAGGTCCCCAGCAACTGCTGATCCATGCACAGCACGTGCTGCTACTTTGTGCAAGTCTGCACCCACGTCTGCGCAGCTGGAGGAGCTCGCCTGAAGCTGTGAAAAAAGTCTCAGCTCAGATGGGGCTGAGGCGCGGGCACAGCCCCCCACCGTCCCACCCCTGGCCCACTCCCGCCCCTCCCCCTCCCGCGCAGGCATTCCAAGCTGCAGCGCTGACCCTGTCTCTCTTGATGATTTAAGTTTTGGAGAAGGACCGGAGAAGGATTTGTTTTGACATTTAAAGGCAATCCAGGTAACGAATGGCAGGGCGGCATCCACCCCCCTGTCCATATATCTGCGCAACAGTATCTATTTTTGACGTAGCTGACACGCCATTTCCTTTGGCAGAGCAAGGGGCGCTCGTCTTGAAATTAAACTCATCTCCAGTCCCTGGGCTCTGCAGCCTGATGGGGGGCAGACGCTGGCCGGGGGAGCCAGAGAGACGGCCAGGCCTGTTGGCTGTCGGTGATGTATGGGTCAGGAGCCCAGGCCAGGCTGGGGGCAGCTCGCTTGGCACGGCCCTGACTAATGACAGAGGATGTCCCCGAGCCGCTAACCACCTTTCATGTGCACAGGGAGAAGCTAATTTAAAGCAGGCGAGATAAGCAGGTCAGACCAACAGACAAAGGAAACCAAATAAAATCATATAATTGTCTCTTGGTAGCTGGCTTGGGATGGGGCGGCCTCGAGCTTGAGGAAGAAGGAACCATGCCCTGGCCTGGCATGCAGTGGGGCAGGTGCTCGCCAGGCCTGCAGAAGCCCTGAGATCCAGCCCTGGTCCTGGAAAGAAATAAAAATTAAAAACATAAAAACATCACTACAGCAAAGAATCTCTCGCTGAGTGCGTTTGCTTGGATGGCCTGCTGAGCTTCTCCCTCACAATCCTCAGCCCCAAGGGCTCAGAATGCTGTCCCCAGGCACGAACTTGGAGCAGAGAGACAATGCCAGAGTAGAAACTAACAAAGTGTGGCTCTGCACCGAAGCCAGCAGGACAGCGACAGCGAGAGCCCAGGGTCTTCCCTTCCCTGAGGCCTTTGGGCAATTACGGGGGGGGGGGGGGATTTAAATGCTGGGAAGGAAACAGAAAAGGATAGGAAAAAGATGGAGAAAAAGGGGCAAGAGGAAGAGGAGAGGGAGGGGGAGGAGGGAGACTATATGTGCCCCGCCAGCGATTTATAAACTGTTGCAAAGTGCTTTCCAAATGTTGCAATTATGAGCTAACCATGAGACATTTGGGATCTACATGGGAAAAGCAGTAACAATAAAAGATGGTATTAAAGCAGCCTGCCTCTAAGCCCCTCCGATGTTTCTCTCCAGGCTTCCCCCTTCTTCTTTGCTCCAATCCTTTTCCCTTGAGGTCCCAAACCTTTGATCTTTTAGTTTAAAACAACAAAAAAAATTTTTTTATAAGCCAGTCAGGGGTCTTAGAGTCTGTGTGATCCCTTCTGATTTAAACCTCAAATGAAATAAAGACCTCCTGGAAAATCCCAGCGCCAAGTTGGCTCGGCTCATATCTGGGTGAAATTTCTTTTTGTCAAAACGCTGCAAAGTGGGGTGGAGGAATCGTAGTCAGGGTGCAGAAGGATCCGGGCTTACGTACACCCACCAGCCTTCACGTCCTAGCCCAGGATCCTGTGTGCGCGGCGCCTGCGAGGTATGGGAATGGAACCCAAGGTCTTCCCACTGAGCTACATTACATGCCCCTTAATTTTAAATTTTGAGACAGGACCTCACTAAGTCGCCAAGTTGCCTAGGCTGGGCTCAAACTTGTGGTCTGCCTGCCTCAGCTTCCCAGAGTGCTGGCGTTACCCACGTGAACCATCGCGCCTGGTCTAACCCAAGATTCTTTGCGCTGTGCACTTTGGGTGGGGGAGGGGTGGCCATCCCCAGCTCCGGGAAAGATGCCGGCTGGTTCCTCCGCTCATTTCTCCAGACTTCACGATCCTGTGGCGGCCGTAACACACAGATTTTGGTCACTAGATAGGAATTGAATAAGGGACCAGAGTGACCCAGGGCTATTCATATTTCCAGAATTCTATAGTCGGGGATATTGCTTTCGGAAAACTGCTCTGGCGGCAGAGCTCGACCATGGACACTCTTCTGCCCATCTTATTACCAATAACGAGCCCGGAGGCAGCCCTGGTCACAGCTGGCAGCAAACCAAGAGTGCCTCACATCTCGATGGCTTAAAGATTTGAAAATTCAAAATGTGGCTAGAGAAACAGTTTAAGGGACAAACTGAAGCTCACATTTATTTATTTAGTTATTTTAATTTTTATCAGTACATGTTTGAGGCATGTACATAACAATTACTCTTATCTTTTAATTTCATGCTCACACTGGTAATCCCAGCACCCAGGAAGCTGAGGCAGGAGGATTGCTGCGAGTCCAAGGCCAACCTGGGCTATAAAGTGAGTTCAAGGGCAGCCCACACTGCATAGCAACACCCTGTGTCAAAAAGACACACACACACAAATTCTTTCTAACTCCTAGAATAGAAAATAGACTTTGTCCTATCTCATGGGACTGTTCCTGAAGGTCTGGGTTACTGAAATCACTAGTAATAGGTGATGTCACAGTAACTCAGAGGAGTTGGGCTTTGTGGCCCAGTACTCTGTGAGGCTGAGGCAGGAGGATCACAAGTCTGAGCCCAGCCGGGGCAACTTAGTGAGACCTCGTCTCAAAATAAACAATAGAAAAGGGCTACAGAACCAGACACAAATGGCCACATATTACATCATTCATTCATATAAAATGTCAAGAACATTGAAATCTATAAAGACAGAAAGTAGATACAGTGTTGGTCAGGCCTGGGAGGAAGAAGGATAGAAATAATGCCAAGAGGCACACAGAGTCTCCCTCCCTCCCTCCCTCCCT